>PVJX010014293.1:0-45263 GCA_004027295.1 Dolichotis patagonum
ATAGTTTTCTTCTACTTTAGCAAATGCTAAGATGAGAGTAAAATGGTAAAACATATATAGTTATCCTTCGTATATCAATTTTCTTTTCATACCATGACAAATTAACACAAGTTTAGTGACTGTACAAAAAAATTCTTTATCATTTGTTTTGTACCAAAGAAGTTTCAAACATATCTCATTGGACTAGTGTTGTTACCAAAGCTGTATTCCTTTTGGAAGTTCTAGGAGAAAATCTTATTCCTTCTCTTTTTCCAGTTTTTGGAAACCTCCTTCTTTTACAGATCTTGTCCTTTTTCTCTACCTTCAAAGTTAGCAAGGCACTTTGAGTCCTTTACCAAGTGTCACAGAGCTTTCAACTTGAGGTTTGCTTTTTAATCTTACTTATGATATTTCCAATGCAAGATACTTTTATACCTGTGTATTCAAGCACCCGGAATTTTAAACAACTATGTGCATTGTCTGCCTATAAAGTGTTTTATAATTATATATTAGTTAAATATTTTTCATTATTTCCTTCAAAGTTTGACTATTTGTTTTTATATCTCAACTAAAATATACTTTAAGTATATTAATATATATTATAAAGTAAGAATTTAGAGAAATATATTTTCACATGACTATGTTTTGTTGACTTAGGTATATAACAAAGTATCAGGGCTAGTTAACTTTTCAGGGTCATGACTGTAAAAGCTTAATTCCAACCTTGTACTGGACAGAACAGGAGGCTACAAGATTTCATCATGTGATTTGGAACAATGTGTGGTTTAAAACTTACAAACTAATTGTTGTCCTTTGGAATTTTTCATTTAGCATTTTTGGACTGATGTTGACCTCAGGTAAATGAAAAGGTTGAAAGTGAACAATCAAAACAAAACAATGAAAGTAACACAAGACCTCAAACAAGGACAAGAGGCAATCGGAAATGGTCACCATAGTGCCTCCTATTATCCTCAAAATGGCTACCCATGCCATCAGACTCAACAGAATGAAACCGATCAAAACAGAACACTGAATAAAACAAAACAATAAAACAGAACAAACAAAACAATGAAAACAATATTGGACCTCAAAAACAAAACAGAAGGAAATCTTCCATATTTGCTACACTGTACACTGCCATCTTCTCGTTCTTTGTTATTGTGAATTAGTTTATATTAGTTTAGTTAGTCCAATTCTTTCTTTCTTTCTTTCTTTCTTTCTTTCTTTCTTTCTTTCTTTTTCTTTCTTTCTTTTGAGACAGACTTTCACTATGTACTTCAGGCTGGGCTTTGTAGCACAGGTGGGCCTCAAACTCACACTGATCCTTTTGCCCCAGCCTCCCATGTGCTGGGATTATGAGCATGCACCTCGTTTCTTCTTTATCCTTAGTTTTTGGCATCCTTTTGGCAACACAACAATAGTACATCTAGGCAAAAATTAAAAGAAAAATTTACAAAACAATAAATGGAAATTGTAGTCAAAGAAAGGAGATCGGCTTCTTTAAAGCACTTTTAAAGTGATTAAATCTTCACAGGAATACTGGAGCAATCTAAAATAATTTTGACAGGTAACTGTACCATTCAAGTCAACATTAATTCATTCTGAGTGAACATCAAGGTCACTTGTCTGGAACATCTTAAATTAATTTTAGTAGTGTTAAAAGAATGGTGAAATAGTCCCTTTTTACACACATAGTCATGGGATTTAGATTAATGCACTGTAAGAACATTTAAGACTTCAGAAATAAAATTACTTAGAGGTATTCCTGGTGACCTAGTAAAACAATCAAGATAGCAGCAATGGCAGTAGGATGCATGTGGCCAGGGCACCCCAGGTGGGGACCCCATAAGACCTGGAGGTGGGCACACACCAGCAGTTGGTAAATCAGATGAACCAGCATCTGACTTTGGCACATGGACAGGCAGAATAGAAGGGGGCAGGTGGAGTAGCCATTTCTTTCATATATATATATATATATATATGAATTGGGCTGCACAGAATGCCAACTCCATCCCAAAAATCCAAAGGCCTAGATCAGCCCATACCCCACACAAATCACACTGCAAAATTGACTGGAGTACACAACACATTTCTGAGATCACATTTCTGGACTTTCCACAGAACTGTGAACACCAAAGGAATTTTACTTCATTTATTTTTCTATGTTTGCTTGATTTTCCTTTTTCTATCCAGTTGGAGTCTTTTGTTTCAGTTTGATTTAGTCTTCTTTTATTTTTTTTATGGTTATTTCTATTTTCTGTTTTTAGTCTCTTTTCTCTCTCTCTTTCTTTAATTGACTTATATTTATTACCTTCCTTTATATTTTCATGTACTTGTCTTCTAACTCTATTTTGCCAACTATCATGCTTGATTTTATGATACATCCATGTAAGTAAACACAGTCTCTTCTCTGCCCAGTTAGCTTCAGTACTCCTTTGCTCTTTCATGCTCCCCTCCTTCTGTCCTCCAGTTTCCTAAAATGTGGGTGATCATTCTATGCCCTTCAGCTTTGTTCCTACTATATGGGAACTCACTGATCTCTATCTTATCCCCTACCCTTCCTAATCCACCCCCAATACACTGTAAGGTAAAATCACTCCACTAAAGGGTAAATCATTGCATACAGGTTCCTGGTACATTCTGGATTCTGTTATACACCTGTAGGATTTGTTCCTATGGTTAAAAGTATCAGGCTAATAGTTACCATAGTGTGTCAGCAATCACGCTTTGTTCAAGACTATTGTTATTGTTAACTGTTCTACTTTACCCAGGATACCATACCTGCTAAAATCATGTTTTCTCTTCTGTATGACAATACTGTAGCTGTAAAGGATCATTATTATCACATAATCCAGTACAAAAGGAAAAGGTGCTTAGTCCAACAGGTAACAATTTCTCATCCTCAACACAATGTGAAGGCAGGCTCTTCAGATAGACACAAAAACCAGGGACCACCTTAAACTAGAAGGTAGCCCTGTGGAACAGCCATTTCCTAGAGAAAGCTCCATATTAGGGATAAAGATATCTACCATGAGAAACCTATAAGCATCAACACAGAATAACAGAATACAAAACAATACAACAACAACAACAACAACAAAATGACGAGATACAGAAGCAAAATGTAGTCTCCCACCCACAGTCCACAAAGGACAGTTCCAGAGCACAAAAACACAGCAGAAATCTGAAGCTTACTATTGGAACTTGCTGAAATGATAGTAACAGAAGTGAAAAATAAAACAGAAGAGGATATAGAAAAAATAATCTCTAAGTTGCAAAGAGAAATGTTGATCAAAATGAATAACATTAAAGCAGACACAGACAAAAACAAAACAAAACAAAAACAAAAACACCAGAGGCTTTGAGAAAAACAATGGAAACCATGAAAGCACCACACAGGAAAAAAAATAGAATCCATGAAACAGATACAAACAGAAGTCCAGAGGAATGGAAAGATATCCTTTTCTCATGAATAGGAAGAACCAACAGTGAAAAGGACCATGCTCCCCAAACCATTACACAGATTTAATGCAATACCTATCAAAACACCATTAACATACCTCACAAAACAGGAGAAAATATTCCTAAAATTCATCTGGAAGCAGAAGAGACATAGAATTGCAAAAGCAATCCTGAACAACAAAGGCAAGGCAAAAGGCATCACAATGCCTGACTTGAAATTATACTACAAAGCTACTGTGATACAATCAACATGGTACTGGCAAAAAAAAAGCAGACTGGAGGACCAGTGGAACAGACTAGAAAATGCAGACACATTTGTAAACACACTCAGTTACCTATCTTTGAAAAAGGGGCCAAACATGTTCACTGGAAGAAAGCCTTTTCAATAAATGGTGCTTTAAAAAAACTAGCTCTTTATATGCTGAAGAATAAAACTAGATTCTTGTGTGTCATCATGCACTAAACTAAAGTCAAAATGGTTCAGATATCTAAATATTAAAACAGCAACATTAAATCCACTGTAAGAGAAAATAGATAAAAATCTTTAAGATATAGGGTAAGCAGAGACTTCATGAACAAAATCCAAACTGCACGGGAAAGAATCAACAAGTGAGATCTCATCTTATTAAAAAGCTTTTATGTACATCAAAAGAAATCAACAGAGTGAAAAGAAAACTCACAGAGTAGGAAAAATTTTAGCCCACAGTTCATGAGATAAAAGATTCTATCTAGAACATGTAAAGAATTGAAAAAAACTCCAACCCTACCCCCCAAATTCAAAGGTTCAATCTAAAAATGGGCAACTGACATGAATATACACATTTCAGATGAAGAAATATGGATGGCAAATAAATATATGAGAAAATAAATGCTTGACATCATTGATCATTGAAGAGATGCAAATTAAAATAATACTGAGATTCCATCTCACTCCAGTAAAAATGGCTATCATCCAGAAATCAACCAATAACAAATACTTGAGGGGCTTTTGGGAAAAATGAACCCTTCTTCACTGCTGGTGCCAGAGTAGACTGGTGCAGCCACTGTGGAGATCAGTGTAGAGAATACTCATAAAACTAGGATTAGGGTACCTTTCAACCTAGCTATTCCACTTCTGGATATTTTCCCAGAAGAATTGAAAACATCATGTAACATTGATATATGCACACTTATGTTTACAACAGCACAATTTGTACTAGCTAAATCTTGGAAATATCCCAAATGCCTGTTAACTGAGGAATGGATATAAAAGATGTGGTATTTTTATACAATGAAGTACTATTCAACTATAAAAAGGAAAAATGAGTCATATCTAGGTCAATGGATACAACTGGAGACCATCCTCATAAATGAAGTAAATCAGGCTTGCATGTGTAAACATCGTACTGTCTCCTTAGTGTAAGAAGCTGAAAAAGTAAATAGGATCCAGAATGTACAGTAGATACAGTATTACAGTATGAACAGTGAAGTGGAAAGAAGCTCTTCAAAAGGAAAGAGAAACTAGGGTGGGGAAAGGAGAAAAGGAAGAGAAAGGAAAAAAATACACATATGCTAATTAAGATAATTATACAGCTAGTTTCTCTTAATTTATTGGGCTAATATTGTTTGGATAATATTTCATGCTTATGTCCTGTACTCTGAATAACTTCTATAAAGATAGCAATATGCAATGTGTTAATGATTGTTACTTTCCTTGTAACTTGTTTTGAAATTGTTTTACATTTATTATTTCTTTTCTTAAAATAAAAAAGAAATAAAATTACTTGAATATTTTTAAGATAGTAATGGAATTTCAAGATTCAAATGAGCTTAAATATCTTATAAATTCATCTTTATCGTGTTTGAGTATCAGCAATGAGATATTTTTTAAAGTAGCCCTAACTCTAGGTAATGTTTGAAGTACTAATTTTGAAACTCTCAATACTTCCTTAGGTAATGTAGGATACTTTTAGAAATATCCCATTTTTAATCAGTTCTTTCAAGTTTAAGCAAAATCTACCACCATTCAACTCCCACTGATTGGAGAAGAGGATGAATATAAGCTATTCGGACTTTCAGAAAGAGCAAACAGTACTGTATGGAAGAAAGAAATTTCCAGAATCAGTAGGAAACATTAATGCCAGGTTTGGTAACACCAGCAAATCTTAATCAATAAAAATAAATCAAATTTATATTAACTGCATTGTAATGATACTGCAGACTATCAGCCAAAATAATTTACTTTAAAATAGAGAATTAGACTGAAATTTTACTTCTTACTATAAAATGAAATTTAGAAGACCATGAAATAATATTTTCTTGGTTCTTAGAAGTCATAGCTGTCAACAAAATGTTGATGCCCAGTAAACAAATTTAAAGGAGGAGGCAAAACAAAGACATTTGTAGATGAAAAGGGTGAGTTAGTTTTCTACAAATACATAATTTTACAGACTAGACTTCTATCAGAATGGGGAGAAAGTCAGGAAAACTGTATTATGCATGGTAGCCACGAAAAGACCACACCCTAGTGGCCAGCTGCAGAGACCACAGTGGATTGCCAGCCCTGGCGACTCCATGCTTGCCCGGGGGGCTTACTAACCCAGGTTGATTCTTGTAAATGACCAAGCCTGGCAGGAATATCCAGACAGCCTACTCCTTTGACTTCTTAGGGCCAGGAAAGACTCCGTATAGAGGGAAATATCATAACTGCCTAAAAGACTAAGTCCACGGTCTGTTTTTACCATTTATATTATGTGTCTTCCAGGGAAAACTCCCGACCAAAGCCCTGGAAATGAGGCTTGCAGCATGCTGCCATTGCCTGCACTTAATTCTGTGGTCCATTAGTAAGTGTTAGGGTTGATACGTTGTGTCAATTTGAGAAGTTTAGAAATTTAACTAGGTGACTCAGCCAGGAGCCAGAGTCCTCACCTTATAAACATCCTGAGGCTGTGCAAGAGGAAGGCATAGAGATGGTGTGAGTGCTACACCCCGCCTGCGAGGTGGGGTTTATCTGCTTACAGTACAAAGGATGAAAAGAGGCTTGCTCCTCACCCTCATTTTGGTCTTGCTCCTTTTGCTGTCTTCTGGGCCTTGAAGCGTTGCCTCTGTGCCAGGCCATCTTGCTTTGTAGCCAGGTGACAACAGACTGAAACCTCCACAAATTGTGAGCTAAATAAACCCTTCCTATCTTAATTTTGGGTGTGATATATTTTGTTTCAACAGTAAGAGAAAAACAATTGAAATGGCAAGGAGCTAAATTGTCTGAAAATATTCTTCGAAAATAGCTACATTTTCCAGAATCAGTTTTATTAGTAATTAAGGGGATACTTCTGTCACCATCTGTCTTCTTTTTTTTGTCTTATTTCTTAATAAATCCATAACTCAAGCAGGAAGTCAGACAGTATTAGTGAAGCCACATTGAATCTGTAATACCTAACACAGTGCTGGTGTACAGTAGATAATAAAAATGGAAAGCATACACCATGAGTTTAAATCTGCAGTGATATTTGCATAAAATGACTTAAACAGTTTTACAACTTTCAATTCTTCAGATTCAACTACATGAAAAGAATTTGTTTTTCAAGTAGAATATTATTCCTTTATTTTTATCTTCAATTACTCATAGTTTCACTTTCTGAAATTCTTATTTATGTAAGTCCCTTGAGAAAAATGCTACATTCATTTCCTGAAAATTCTTTGACTTTTGGAGTAAAATAAAATCTACAGTAAAAAAAATCTTTTTTACTAATTAGGTCATATCTGCTATAAGAAAAGGAAACTATAAAAGTATAATGCTTTACACTCTGGAAGACCTTGTTAGCAATGTATCGCCTCAAAACTGCAGTTGACAGTATACAGTAAGGCTTGGGTGTGTTAAAGGAAACTTCATGACATTTTCCCTTTTCCATTCCAGGAGGCAGATTATCTTCAGTCTTATTTTTTCATCATATTGTCCCCAACGTGGGGAATGTTCCCAACACCTCTCTGGACTTACACTGTATACTCTGCTGCATCACACCTCTTTCTCTGCTGGGCTGTGGCTTAGGAGTTTATTCACAGGGCCACTTACAGCCAGGTGAGAGGTGATGGCTCACCCATTTGTCTTTCTTGATTTCCACTCAATCACTGGCAAATGATTGAGTCCACACTCTACCTGTAAACTGGTTGGTCTCTTCATAGGAATTTAATTTCCTTTCTGTATTCCCTTTATATTTCTTTCCTTTTTAAAAATCTTTGTTTTCCCTAATGAGAGAAAGCCTGACTCTCAAGTGGGGCTTGAGTGTTTACTCCTCACTTTGATGACTCTCTTGTGAAAATAGGATTTGTTTTCCATTTAGTTTTCTCTTCCGTCTCAGTTTGAGACAATCCTATGTTTACAGATGATAAAAAATAACCTGTCTTAAAATCTGAATACATATAGTTAAACTCATTAAAACCAGTAAGGCAATATCATGGTTATTCCTCATGTAGTTGAGATAATTACAAAGTACATTATTTCTGACACATGGTAAATTAGTATTTCTAAGCAAAAAGCACATTTCAGATTGAATTGGAAGATTGGAAGGAGTGACCAGGGATTCCTCACATGCATCTCACTGTTGAACATGGGCCAGTTCACCATAGTCTACTGCATACCCAACAGAGCCCTACAGGCCTATTACAGTCTGTGCAGATTTATGTCTGGTAATCGAAAATTAAACTACACTCAAGTAGTGGTTGATTTTCAATTTTTAATTAAATATCTGGTGTTTTAGGGATTCTTTTCCAATAATTTATAATTAAGGTGTAGTTGGAGAACATTTTGTTCAAGACAAATATTTATAGTAACTAAATATAAAGCATAAATGTAAGAATCAGTTAATGTGAAATGTAGGGGAAATTTTGTAATTATGCACAAGATTCCATGGTTTTCATTTTCTGGAAACAATAGTTAGACAGACTTAAGCAAATATCTGACCAACTCCATTCCATAAATCAGATTATTAATACAGAGACAAATAAATATTTAGAAGTTACACAATTAGAAAATTCTAGCATGCATATCTAAAACCCATGTTACTCACCACTAAGGGTAGGACATTTTATCATGTGTTTTCTGTTCCGATTTTTCTTTTTTAAATTTACCCCCAAATCATGTCTTGGTTGCTTTTCTATCTTTGCTGAGACAAAATACCTGTCACCCAAAATTAAGGAAAGATAGATTTATTTAGCTTACAGTTTGTGAAGAACTCAGTCCACAATCAGCTGGCTTCAAGGTAGGGTGGCATGGCAGAGACGCAACAGTTAATGGCAGTGGAAAACAGGAAAAGCAAGAGGAGCAAAAGGGGAGGATCACTGGAGACAACTCTTTCTGTCTCTTGTATTGTATGAAGCTATTCACCCTGGGATGGGTGTAGCACTCACACTCAGAATCCCAGCACTGGACTCACAAACTCTAGAAGCCTCCCCCATGACTGCACGAGGCTTGGAAGGGACATCCAGACACAGCCCATGGCACATAAGAAAAGAAATACATATTTAAGGAACTATGTGTATTTGATTTAATCCTTACAAAAATGTTGAAACAGAAATATATCGCTTTTCTTTAAAATTAGGAGCCCAATGCTCCAGATTAAATAAAACAAGCCAAGGTCATGTGTTCAATGTCCCCATGCTGTCCATGTCTGCACAACTGAGACCTCTTCAGGAAGCAGCCAACATGTTTTGGGGCATAAAAACATGGAATCTTAATTTCACAAAGATATTTTTTTCATGTCATTCTCAAAAGCTAAAAGCAGAGACAGCTTTTTTGCAATTCCAAATTGCAAAGAAATCGTTGAGCACTGAAAGTAATTGTGCCACTAAAACTGCTTCTTTTTCTATCTCTTACAAATGTGAGCTCCAAGAAAAGTTATTCAATAACTTCATTTTAAAAGTGTGCTTTATTAATTATACCCCAAATCACTGTATTTGTGGTATTAGCCTTTAAACTTTTAACTATACTTTTATGTCATTTAACAGTCAAAGCATCTTTCTTTTCATCCTCACAGCATATCATTTATATGTAAACAGATATTCCTCGTTTAATGACCAAATTCATTCCTGTAGGAAGTCAAGTGAATTAGTTGTTAATGAGAAATTGTATGTACTGTGTACATTGTAATATTCCATATGATGAGATGGTCAAAGGAAACTCCAATATGATGACTTTGCTTTTATTTATATAACTCCTTCATGCAGTACTGTAGCGTATAACAGAACTGAAAACTACCGTGCTGTGCCATGCATTATAATCAACAAAAATTCAGTATTTTATAAAAAGCTGTCCTGTACATTTTATCTTTCTTTTGCCTCAAAAGTCCAGCAGACCAATTCACAAAGGAGTCAGTTTGCGGACAGAAACATCATAATACTTACTAGGCCAATATGTTAAATACTTTGTCAAAATCTATTTTGTTATCTTAACATAATTTGTGTCAATTCTTTCTGCAACAAGCTAACATTATTTTTGGTAAATAATGAACAGAGAACAAAAATATCTTTTCTTCTTCAAGACTCAAATGGAAAATGGTGGAAATTCAGATTAAATGTTTCCACCAGCAGTATGCCCAGCAGGAGAGATAAGTTCTAAACCAAAGCATGAAAGAGATGGTAGACAGAAAAAATAGAAATTGCAAAGCTTACAAAAATCAATAGAGTGTTATAGTCCGTGTGAAAAGAAGCAGAAACTACTTTTAGGGGAACTATTGAAAAACTGTGTCCGATAACAAATTAGCCTTACTTTTAAGAGCTAAATGACTAGAGGTATTTATTCAATATTTCTTTATATAGGTAAGGCCTAAGTTAGCAAGGTTTAGGGAGAATTAAGGCTGCTTCTACTATGCATCAGTAATCTACTGTCCCTTGTCTGAAATGTCCTTTCCTTGGCCTTCAGGCAATCTGTTTATTTCCCTCCCTTCTAAAACACAACTCAGTAGGCAAATACTTCAGATGCTTTCACAATTTAATTACATTCAATTACCAGAATTTCCTGACTTTGACTTCATGACACTCTTTCTTCCTATACATTAATATGCACACACTTTGTATTTGTTGTGAGCCTATCATTGTAATGATCTCTGAATATAGTAGAATGAAGGTGGTTGTTAATTGAGTAACTACATTGATAAATCAAGCCATGCAATACTTTCTCTTAAAATGTCCTGGTGGTATTTTGGGTTGACCTCAATTCATGGGATCATAGGGCCAGAGATACAGCTCAGCAGCACAGTGCCTGCCTGGAAAGCACAGGACTGTGAGTTCAATCCCCAGTCCAAAAAAGTAAAATAAAATGGGATCACAATGTCATTAGAATAAAATTGTTTTAGAAGTTATGTACACACTGGCAAAAATTAAATATTTTAAACTCTAACATATAATTTATATTATTTTCCATTAATACAGAAAAATGAAGTATTTTAGTGCAAAAAAATACACATATTATTAGCACTTTTAAACTATTTTATTAGCTTCCATATTGAATAAAGTAGTTTAAATCTGTGTATATCTATATATCTGGATCTATCTTAATATCTGTATGAATATATCTCAATGATTGTAAGTTTGTGTGTCTGTGTCCGTGTATGTGTGTGTGTGTGTGTGTGTGGTTTTATGACAACATTGAGGCACAATAGGCAGAGAAAAGCTTGAGAAAGTTTTCCAAAGTAACAAATTGTTCTTCAATGCTTTTATACGGACATTTAAGATTTTTATTTTAATCCAAAACATAGATCATGAGTACTCTATTCTTTCGGTGCACAGATATTCAAGATTTCAATGCTTACATTATCTAAAGGGAGTATTCCCTAGTGGTTATAGCATTGGAAAGATCATTTCCTTTAAAACAGAAAGAGAATTGCTTCTGGGAATCTGATCTCCTATTTTATTAAAACAAGTATCACAAAATTCTGCTACTGCCTGGCACTGAGTATCTATCTATAGATCGTTTAGTTGTCATGCTTCAAATAAGATCTGTCAGTGAATCCATCATGCTATCTGACACTTTACTCTGCTTAAAAAATTAAAAATATGACTCTAGGACAATCTTTAAAAGAAACAATTTCCTAAAAATATATAGATATTCTTTCAGTTCATATTGACTATACCCCACTTGTAAATATTGATTTTTAAAATGTAGTTTCTTATAGGGTACCAAATGTACTGATTTTTGTGTTTACAGCTAAAAAGACATTGTCAACTTAAATTTGCATGTGAAAAATTATGATGTAATTATTTTTATAGCATTAGTTACAGCAACACAATTTAGAAAACCTGAGATATCCAGAAGTTGTGGAATAGCGGTTAAATAAATTTTTAAAATCTACATAATTAAATGCCATATGATTATTAATATTGTTTCATGTAAAAATATCTAAAGACATGTTGCTTAATTATGCAAAAGAAGAAAAACTTTTGTAATTTCTGATGTGATGCCATTTGTGTATGTGTGTCTCTTGTAAAAAAGATAAAAATGGATTCACCAAAATGTTAATGTACTATTGCTGATTGTTGGGATTTTAATTAACAATTACTTTCTTTGTTGCTTTTTGGCACAATTAATAAATTAATGTATTTATTTTCTACCTACTCTAAGAGGATTGTGTTTTTTTAATTTAAGGAGAAAATTGACTTTGGAAAATGCTGTATGTGGAATACTTGTTGAACATGTATATAGTGTAAGAGAGCAAAGCTACTTTGCTTGAGACAATGAGAACCATTTGTCTGGTTTTAGGAATGAGGAGAAAAGAATGTAAAAGAGATGAACAAGAGGAGAGCAGGAGGAAGTCCTGATAATCTCACAAGTCTGCACAGGACTCAAGACTACAGCATGAATCTCTTCATGACTTCTCAGAATTTAAAACTGTTTAAGTTGGTTAAATCTCTGACAAGCTTATGCTTGTGTTGTTATTGGCGGCCAGGTCTAGGTCTTGCATTTAGAGTATCACAGGACAAACCTGAACACAGGAGAGTTCAAGACCCCTGAGTACATGCTAGAACAGAAGAGTAAAGGAAAATCTCTGCAAGGATCTGAATTTCCCATATCCTAGAGTTAGAGGTTGAAACCGCTGTCTTCTCATCCCCAGGGCGGAAGGCCTCAGCCATCTTCTAACTGCATTTTTCTTGTGGTTGTTAATTTTGAGTGTCAGCTTGACTGTAGTCAGCGATGCCTACAGACTTGGAAGATCATTAGTTCTGAGAGGGCTTGTGGGTCTCTCCAAGAGAAGACTGGCGTGTGGACAGCAAACCAAGTGGGAAACCTAAATGAGCTGCAGCCCAGATGGAAGGAACAGAGAGGGAGGAGAAAGGAGAAAGCCCCTGCTGCCCTCTTCTGGAACAGGCATATTTTCTGCTGCCGCTATCCTTGGACATTAGACTTCAGAATATTCATTCTCTGGACTCTGGAATTGCAACCCCAGGGCCTCTGGGGTCTTTAGCTTCTGACTGCAGGCTGCATCATTGCCCATCCTTCCCTATTCTAAGACTTCTGATTTCCCAAATTTACTGGCTCTCCAGTTCGCAAATAGTCACTGTGGAAAGTTTCTGTCACTGTGATTCATAGTGTGAGCCCTCTTCTATAATTACATATTCTATTGGTTATGTTTCTGTGAAGAATCCTGGCTGATACAGAGCTCTTCCAGGAAACTAAAAGTATATGTCTTCAATTTATATCAGGTGAGTTCTGCACACCTGGCCAGTAGACATGCAATGGTCATGTGACTGAAAGCTGTTCAATTTAAGGGAATAGAGAATAGCCCTGCATGGGTCATTGCAGTTTGAGGAATAATGACAAAAGATAAGGAGTATGTGGCAATAGACATACCTTTGGCAGGCACAGGCAGGTCATTCTTATTTGACTTTATAAATTTGCCCATGAGGAAGCAAAAAAAAATCATGCATCAAGACAAACATAATTATTTCCTTTAAAATTTAGTTCATTATTGGTGAAGATAGAGGATTTCCAGCTGATATGTAAAACGCCAAAATGGTCCCAGACTACGTAACGATAAGAAATAATCCTCTAGAAATGGACAACTCTCATGGATTTTTTTACTGAACATTTTAAAAGACATTTCTCCTTCAGAAACCTGAGATAGTCACAAGTAGTGCTGTGCTAATGTTTGAGAGGAAGATTTTGAGTTGAAAAGAATATGTAGCTCACTTTTATATCTTTTTGTTTTGCATCTGTGGATTCAACCACCCTTGGATCAAAAATTCTTTTAAAAATTGTGTTTGCATTGAAAATGTACAGACTTTCTGTTGTCATTATTTCCTAAATATTTAAATAGTTATTTATATAATATTTATGCTGCATTAGGATTTATTTGTAATCTAGAGAAGGTTTAAACTATACAAAAGGTATGCATAGCTTACATACAAGTGTGTCATTTTATAAAAAGGATTTGAGTATGTCCAGATTCTGTCAGTGGGGCACAGGGAAGGACCCTGTAACCATTCTCCCCTAGATTCTGAGGGATGGGATCATTATATCACTCATGTGTCAGAGACTGTCAAGACTCAAAGGCAGAAAAGCAAAAGATAGTAGAAAACTTTCAGGTATCATCCTTCTAATGATCATAAGTTTAGTATCATAAGTTTAGTAACACATCTGGCTCTTTCTGAGCAAAATGACTGACTATACCATTAGCATCAATAATGCAGAGAGTTTCAGGGCCTTCAATGCCCACACTCATTTCAGAATTAGTATAAAATATCTATGTTTCTTGTTAAATAAAAATGTTGCTATAAATGACATATGAACATAACCTCAATATTAGTGAAACTACGCCAAGAGGCATGAAGGAGGAGAGCAACATTAACATCACCAAGGAAAGTCTCAATAGAGTTGTAACTGCTGGCTTCATTCAGGCTTGGAAGATGGATGCTATGGACACAGTCTGCCTCCCAGAGTTAAATATACAATGACTAAGGCCCCAGGTAGTAGAAATATGGGGATATTCCCCTCCAGTCAGACAAATAAGCCCCATCACTTAGACTGGGACAATATCCTTTGATTGTCTAGTCATAAGCAGAATATTATAAGAAATGGGACTATCAGGAATAAAGGCACCTCACACTGGTATTTATTAGGCTGCTGCCTGTATGCTACAAGTGCAGAGAAAATACATTTTACAGGGATTCTGGTCATAGAAAGGATGGAGTCCCTGTGGTGAGTGATCTCTGGATAACAAGTTTAGGAAGGAGAAGGGAAGGTTGGGCAGGAGCTTGCTATCTTGAGACCTTCCATGTATGTGGGATTAGACATATAGCTGTGGGATGAGTTTCGTGAATAAAGGTGTGAGAGAGGTCAAAAGACTCGGAATGATGGTTAATTAAAGGTTTTTGAAAATCATATTTAATTCTTAAATTATAGATCTAAAAAGACTCTTTCATTTGAGTCCAATGCATCTGTGCCTTTCTCAGTCACTCTCCTGACCTACAAGACTGTTGTAATTGGAGGGAAAAGGGGAGCTATTTGCTGGTCTTGAATGCAAAGGAAGGGCACCAAGGCCAATAAATATCCCCAAGAAGGAAGATAGTAAACTACAGGGAAAGTTCTAGAAACCACATGCTTTAGAGCCTCAGGACGAGGCCTTCCCATCCCCAGATTAGAAGAAAGGAAGGAATCTTGGCCAAGTAAGTGAGACCTATGCCATTGTGCTTATTTCTTTTACTCATCTAAAGTTCAAGCAGAGAATTAATAAATAAATTCCCAAGCAGCTATAACTGTTTTGCTCACGGGAAAATGTAATGAGGGAGAAAATTGAGTTCTCATGACTGGTAGGAGAAAGCAACTTAGGAAACAAGCTGCCTTTGTTTGGAAAATGCTTTGATTAGATCACTTGGGAAAATGAGTCTCTGTAGGGCATGGATGTGACCTGGTATTAGGACGTCATAGATGGGATGATCCAGAGATGAAGCAGCATGAGAAGAAGACACCTGCTGTGTCATGTGACCCCAGCCTCTATTCTCAAACCTATTATGAAGGTATTCAGTTTACAAAATGTTTGGTAAAGTGTGTGTGCGTATGCATGTGTGCCTGTGTGTGTGTGTGTGTGTGTTCTGATGCACACAGATGCACATATATTACATAAAGGTCACCATAAGATAAAAGATAACGTAAATATGTGCAAACTGTAAGGTTTTGAAATACTTTGAAATTGGATTTTTGAAGTAATCCTACCCAGGTTTAATAAGCCAAGAAAATCCAGTATTGTAGCAGTTTAGGAAAAAATTATTTTAAAAATATCTGGTAGCACTTGAAGTCCAATTTTTCTAGCAAAAAAGCTAAAAGGTTCATCATTTATTCAACTAATATTTACTGAGCATCTATACTATGTGGTAACTGTGTTCTAGATGCAGGAATACGGCTGAAGATGAGAAGAGTTCGCAAACTGTAGGTGTTTGTGTTTTAGCAGATGTGAACCTCAGAGAACAAACGGTACTGTTTCCCTGTTTTGTACCTCCAGAAGCTGCAGAAAGAATTTAAGATTTTTTTACTTTTGACATTGAATTGTGACATCAGTTATTGGATATAAACTGAATGCCTACAATTTAGTTGCATTACGACACTAGCTGTCTGGAGGTAGGAGAAACAGCACAAGTTAAAAGCACTGACTTTCAAAGACTGCCCCACTTTATATTCCAGCAGTAAGTAGGAACCCCAGGAGTCATACGCTATGGAGGCTTCAGTAAGAAAACGCCATATAAAGGGCAAAACTTTGGGTGTCCTAAGCAAAACTTATTTTCTTATAGTATTATTGGACACTGGAAAATCCAGGATTGAGGGGCTGGCTTATTTGGCTTCTTCTGGGGATCACTTTGAAGACATCAAGGGGTCACCACGTGTACTGTGATCTATGATTGTCATCTCCCAAACTCATGCTGAAATTTAACCCCTAGAGTCAGGTGTTAATGGTAATGGAGGTGGGGCTTGGGGGAAGCAGTTAGAATTAGGTGATGTGTTGGCACTACTGGCCTATGGAAAGGAGCCCTGTGTTAGGAAGCTTGATCCATCTTACCATGTGATGCTCTGGCCATCTTGAGACTGTAGAGAATGTCCTCACCAATAAGGCCCTCGCCAGACGCAGTCTCTAAACCTTGGGCTTCCTTCCCTTCAGAAGAGTAAGAAATAAATTTCTTTGTTTTATAAATTACCCAGTCTGTCACATTTAGTTATCACAACAAACAAACAAACAAACAAACAACAAGACCGTGCCAATAAGTCACTTCGTTAGCATAAACTCTGGTATGGTTAGAAGGAGTTAGTTATGTTTAACAAAGAATGCCTGTTACTCAGGAAATTCCAGAGATTTTTAAGGTCTGTACCAGGACCCAGGGACACAGAGTAGATGCATATTTTATCATATCATGGATATGATATTAAATTTAATAACCGCTGAGGCCACCACACACCCGATACCAACCAAAGGCGAAGAGATCTAAGACTTGCTCAGCTGGGCAGACCTGCCTCTGGGAAGAGAGATTGGTAGGAAGAAGCAGTAGTGCCTTCATGACTTTTCTACAGACACTACCTTCATTAGCTGCTAGAAAAATAAAAATTGAAATCAAAATGAAGTGTAAGTGTACACGCTTATGGAAAAAAATATATGTGTGTTTTCTGGATAAGGATAAAAACAAAAAAAGAAAATAATCAGATAAAGGGGGAAAAGAAAACATTCTATAGAGGGAATGTTTTCTCTCTCCCAGGCATCATCATGAAGAAAACTTTCTCAACTCTGCCTGTGCCTCTAACCTTCCTTGTGAGTGCTTATTGGGTGCCCGGAGCACTGACTACAAGTGGTGTGATTTCCCTTATTTCTGAGGCCTTCACTTGGTTTACAAAGTAAGAAAAATTTGCATATCTGTACTGATATAGAAAATATATTTGAAAACCGCCACCACCTACCGTTGATCAAATATACTTTGTTCATTTTATAAAACTATTGATAAAAATGTATTGATGAAAAAATCAGTTGTGGAAGACTGAAGAAAATTGCACCAAGATCAAAAGTCCAACAAACATTCTCACTCTCATCAATTCTATTTAATACTGCACTGGAAATCTTAATGCAAGAGGGCAAGAAAATTAAAAATCAAGTATTATAATTGTTAAGAAAGAAGTAAAATCTTATTAATGAATGTTATGTTACAATACATTAGATACTCAAATGAATATACAAATTACAATAAAAGAATTTAACAAATGACAATATCTAAATATGAAAGAATCAATAGTTTTGTGTGCTAGCAACAAATAGACAAGAACTATAAAATGAAATTGATGATAACAAAGAGCAAATACTCAAGAATAAAGCTAATAATTAATGTACAAAAATTTACTTGATCTGCAAAATATTGCTCAAAGTTAAGACAGTACAATGAAATAAGTAAAGAAATGTACCATGTTCATACACTGTAAGATTCAATATTACCTATCCAAAAAGTATTTAATAATTTTACTATAATTTTATCCAAATTTCCTTTTTTTCTCAGAAAACTGATGCACATCTAAAATTTATATGGAAATACAGACCAAAATATTACAAATAATCTTGAAGAAGAACTAATAGTTACAGGGCTTGTTCTAACTTTTAAGAGTCAGGGCTACTAAAGCATGACGATTAAGAAAATGAAAGATTGAACCAAAGTTTGGCAAGCTGAGTAATGGAAAAGAAAGACACCCACATGTACATGGAAACCTGATTTGTGACAAGAGTAAAATTTCAATGCAGTATTGGAAAGAATTTCTTTTAAGTGTGTTGAATTATCTAATATCTAGCTAATAAAATTTATCTTGACCCCTAACTTACACCACACCAAAAAAGTCAGTTCTAGATGATTTGTTAATGTTTATGTAATAAGTATAATGACAAAGAATTTAAAGGAAAATATTCTTTTAAATGACACAAATATTTGCCATAAAGGGAATAAAGAGATAGATAAAATCATATCACAATTTAAATATTCTGTCTCTAAAATAGCATCAAGAAGAGCGTGAAAACACAAATCAGAAGGAGTAGATGTTTACAATGCTTTACAAATTCAATTCATAAAGTCGAAAACACTCTGAATCAGTAAATAAAGCAGGGATAGACCCACACAAAAAGGAGGAATGTCACAGAAGACATTTAAATAGCTAGTAAACATGAAATTGTGTTTGCCTTCACTAGATGCCCAAGAAATTGAAACCAAAATTAAAAGTAACTGCACAGCTTATGAAAAAAATGGAAAAGATTGAAAATATGAAGCTCAAAGTTCTGAAGTAGTTGCAACTTTCATTTATGTGTTATTGTTAGTATAAATTGTTATCCAATTTTGAAAGTATGTAGCAAAGCTGAATGAATACATTATTTACTGTATTTTTAGCTACACATGTAATAGCAAGGCATTTATATGCTTTTCAAAAGATATGAACAGAAATGTAGATGGAAGCAACATTGCATAATAGACTTAAAAGGGAAAGTACCCAGCCACCTACTATAAATTGGAATTCATGGATGAACAAGTATATAATCTAAATACAATTGGTGGACAAGTATATAAAGTATATAATACTATGTGTACAATGCTAAACAATAACTGCACATACCAAACTGTATTAGTTTTATAATCACAATCCCCAGCAAAAGCAAGGCAGTTTACATCAACTCATACGTAAAAGCACAAAAATATGCAAAGTAAATATGCTGTGCTCCAATAATGCTCTTTCTTGGCTACATTGGTTTTGTCTTCTTGTGAAAACGTGATAGAATATATTCATATTTGGATTTTTGTGTATATGTATTGTACTTTAATAAAAAGTAATCGAAAAAAGAAAAGCTCACTTAAGCTCTTCATAAAAATATATTAGAGAAGCACAAAAACAGAGTAGGGGAGACCAGTGAGGAGGTTATAATCCTGGCAAGATATGATAATAACCCAGCTGGCACATCTGAAGACATTATAAAAAGCTTTCTCATTTTCATAGCAAGAAACATGAAAATGAGTTAATTAAAGAAATATGGTAAGCAGTTTTTGAGAGCTAATAATTGTACATTTATGGTTGTATCCATTCATTTCGTATAATTTTGTGCGATTTTCTGGACAGTATAACTTATATTTAACTGTCCAAGTACTAACAAATGAAGAGTTGATGATGTAAATAAAGAACAAAGGATCAGGCAGCTTTCAGGTACTGGCAAGAAAGCACATTGACAAGTGTATGTTTAATGAAGATGTAATTTCCTAGGAATGACAGGCACATGGTTCCATCAGCAACTCCATGTTAATGCTCAGCTTCTTCCAACAGGTTTTCCACCCAGCGTGGGTTGTGTGGTGTGTGCCTCCGTGATGGTAAATACATCCATACAGGGAGGAAACTGCCTTAAACACTTCTTTTTCTCTTGGTTCCCATTTATTAATTCATTATCTTTGGTTGACTTTTTTGAATTCTACCTACTTGTAATTTTTAGAGAAAAAGTAGGACTGTAAGATAACCGTATTTTATAACCCAGGATTTTAACACTAGACAGCATCACATCTTCTTCAGAAACAGAGTGTGGATTGACTTTTTGTACCCAACATGTGGTGTGGTTGTTTTAGAATATAAAGTAAGCAGAGGATACAGCTTTTCAGCATTAAAATGAATGATTTTTTTACACTAGATTTCTACTTCAGATTTTTAAAAGTAATGAAATGGAGATAATTTAAGCTATAATATTCATGGAAGCATTTCATTCAGAAACTTCATGATAAGAGAGTCTTTATTATATGCATAATAATCTAGATGGCATATTTGAGATGGCATAAATTTTCATATTCCTTGTCCTTGTGCAAAAGCTCTCTTTCTGAAGTTGCTGTGTTGAAATGCCCTTTAAATTAAATAACCATTATGATGTACACACTATGCTCAAAGGACTTTGGCAGATACTTAGAAAAATCAAATGATTCATTAAATACAACCTCAGTTTTCAAGAATCCTAAGTATTGGAATCACTTATGAAAATATTTATGCAATAAAGCCTTAAATATTTTCCCCAAAAGTATATCCTGCCTGGAATATAGGATAGCTGTAAAGTTCCTAGTAAACTGCATATGTGTTCATTAGAAAAGAGAGAGAGAGATGAAAGAGTTCTTTCAGGCCAAAATAGTAAACTGACTGTGGTAGATTTCCACTCACAAATATGACCCTGCAGACATCCGAGAAACAAGTGAATGTTTGATTTATCCTAGAAGCTAATATTTAACTCACAGAAATGGCTGATTGGCTAGATAATGATTGGGTCCTATGTAAGCCTGAGAAATGACAATCTGGGTTGAAAGGACTAGGTATGAAACAAAACCCGCTGACAGCTTTTCTGTTTGCGTCCTGATTATTTATTGTGCCAGCTCCATTTGGTGCAATAAAACTGAGACCCGATCAGTGCTAACGGGGCTCACTGCCGCAGGGCAAGTGGTGCCGCTAATGAGCGGAGTTTGGGGTACAGTGTGCTGGAAGTTTGACTGGGGGTTCCTTTCCGAAGATGATGACGCTAAGGAAAATCAGTCAGACAAAGAGGAGTATCCCATTCTCTCTCCTATGTGGAATCTATGGGAAAAATATGAAAGCAGAAGGGAAATTTAGAAAGTGAAAAAAGAATCAGTGGAAGGGAGAAAGGGCAGGTAAGAGAGGATAATGGGAAGACATGACCAAAATATGTTACACACAAGCATGAAAATGCAACAATCAAATCTATCATTCTGCATAATTAATGTGTACTAATAAAAGATCTTATATAAAAAAGCCTAACAATGACTCAAAATTCAAAAGCCATAAAAGAAAAAATGCTTACTATTTTAGAAATTTCCACATAAAAAACATAAAAGGACAAAATATTTTTCAACAAAGCTAGAAATAAATAATTATAGATTTTATGAGTAAGACTGTAGACATAAACCATACACATTACAGATGCATTCATACTTTGAGAAGGCAATCCCAACCACTTTCCTATGACCATATGTGCACAACGTTATTTTTATAGCACCATTTGTAATAGAAAAAGATTGGAATCAATAAAGACTATTGATAGCACACTGGCTCTTGCACACATCTCACAAACAAATACTGGAGAAAATAGATATATTGATAAATATGTAATGATAGGTGTAGCTGGTCTTGGTGGCACACATATAATTCCAGCATTCAGGAGGAAGACTGAGGCAGGAGGATGGCAGTGAGTTTGCGGCCATCCTGGGCTACAAAATGAGTTTGAGTCCAGCCTGAACTACATAGCAAGATCTTGTCTCAAAAAAGCAACAAAAATAACACACCCACAAAAATAATAGACATAAATTGTGGAGTAGAAATTCAGGGGCAAAAAATATTTAGCATATGACTGCTTTCATGAAAGAATGCAAAAAAAGTTGGATCATGTATGTGTATCTTCATGTTTGCTAGTTTTTGTGTAGAAACTTTGGAAAGGTAAACAAAAAAATAATCATCTACTAGAGAACATGGAGATACAGAATAAGGTATACAAATTAGATTGGATATATATATATATATAATTTAAATTTATATACATTAAGGTTTAAATTTTGCACATACAGTTCATCAACTGTTTTCATTTTGTTTTTTCAGGACTAGGGATTCCACCCAGGCTCTTAGGCAGGCTACATGCTAAGCTTGTGAGTTATCACTGAGTTGCAACCCCATCAATTTCAAAAAATTTTAAATTTGATGTAGGTATCACTAAATTGTTCAGACTGGTCTCTAACTTGCCATCCTTCTGCCTCAGCCTCCCAAATAGATTGGAGTATTGGCAAGTCTCACAATGTCCAGCTAAACATTAACTATTTTAAAGAGATAAGGAAGTGCATGGCTTTCCAGGCAGCAGCCTCAGTCCCCTGGAAATGGATTGTGTGATTTGGCGCTCTCCACAGCAGTATGTCTGGCAAGGGCTTGAGACTCAGTGTCTGGAGTGCCTGTTTGTAACCCACAGGGCAGGAGGAGGGGGGCAGTACCAGACCCTACATGCAAAGAGGCGAGACTTGAACTGGATTAAGAGAAAGGAGAGAAGTGACACAGCTAGATCAGCTCCAAGGAAGACCCAAAAATCTTCTTACCAAAGGTTGTCAAGAATTCTGAGCCCATTTGATGTTGGAGTTTCTATGAGCAGAGCAGAGAGAAATGAGGCATATGAATCACCATTCTGAGAAATTGATGCACTAGGCAATTTTTAACAGATCAATGTACAAATTAGGAGTGATGAGTGTGTATCAAAGCCACTTTGCCAGAGTTTTAATGTGGTTCCATTGAGGGACAAATCAATGAAGCACCACTGGCTTGCTTTGCTGAGTTAAATGAATAAAGTATGAAGAGAAGAATGGATAGATCACAGTATTGAAGGAAAAGATATGGGTTTCATTCTAATACAGTATATTTTAAAAAGCTTTCACATCCATATTTCATGCAGAGCTCAGGATAGTGCAATTAAAGTAGCCAAAACCCTTACTTATGTGATCATTTCTTTGATAAAAAAGCTTGATATTCAAATAGATGAGATGGTGCATTCAGGTTCACATAAGTAGTAGAAGGTTATACAAAGATTGGATGTGATTCTTATTCCCACTCACTGCTTGTCAATTTTTTTCATTTGTCAGTCATTACTGAGTGCCTAGTAAGTCAGTCACAAAGTATACGAACACTGTAAAAGCAATTCCTGTCTTGAGCAGCACTCCATATCAAGAACTCTTCTTTCTCCTTAATTCTGAGTCCAAAAGGACTTCTCTTCCTATAACTGTGCCATGGGCAAGAAGAAACATGTAAGGAAAGCATTAAAATCAACTCCAGAGGTTTACAAGACCTCCATGGGAAGTCAAAAAAACCCATTATTTAGGTTCTAATTACCCAGGTTTGTGGTTTGATAGATTTTTCCCTGCTTACATCACATGTGCCTACATTGGATAATCAAAGCACCATCAGAAGAGGCTGTATATAAAATTTAAGTCCATAAATTTTTTATTTGTTAGCTTTTGAATGAAAATGATGTAGAGGTGGTTGGAACTATTGACAAAATGAGGTTTTTGGATTCTTTGAGGTTATAATTTATTAAGCCTAACAACTACTCACATCTCACCATGGAAAATAAAGTCAGAACTTTCCATAAGCACATTGTGATTTGGTGAGTAAAGTTTTCCATTTTTATATTAAATAATTATAAAGTCTTTCTCAAATAAACTGAATTATTTTCATGTTAAAATCATTATTTACCTGCTTACTTGGGGGTAGTAAATGACATAAAGAAGAGATATTGGGAATTATAAATCAGTAATTAGAGAGCTAGTCTATTGACCCACATTTTTGCTATCAAATGGAAAAAGAACAAAGAAAATATTATCATTACTGAGTAGATTTTTTAAAGCCATAAAACACAGAAAAAATTATTTTGTGGGCATACTGCTTACTATAGATTCCAATGGAAGCCTGTGAGTTCATTCTAGGTCATAACTGATGCAATGTATTTATTGCTAAAATAATTAATCCTCAGGAGAACTTGCCAGCATGGAATAGGAATTTCATAGTATACTTTCACAAATATATTTGGGAACTTCTGTCAAAAAAGTAGAAAAATTAAATTTAATGCTATCCATAAAAGCTATATGAAAACATTTAAGACAATGCCTTCTTTGGTCTTTGGGAATTCATTTAAGAACCTGCCATTGATGTTCTATTAACAGTGATGTCCCCGGAGGTCACAAATGCTTACTCTTTCCAGAACTCTTGGCTAAGCACTGATTTCTTAAAAAGAAAGTCGGTGTTTGAATATGTTGGAAAGACAATGCAGTTCCTCTAAACATGCTTCTAAACAGAAGTTTATGTTGGCCAGGTAGAAAATTGCAGTGAAGTGTTTTAGAAGTAATTACCTCACATAATTTAGATTGCCTATCAGGTGTTTATCTTTTTTTTCCAGCTGGCTCAATCCTTTCTGCTCTCAGTGTTATCTTCCAAAAAACTGGAAGTAATAATGAAAGAATTTAGGTACATTACTCTGCTTCCATTTTTTTCTCTTCTAAGTACAACTGTGTTGGAATCTGTTGGACTGTGTACAACTGTGGTGTCCTTGTAGTTGGCGTAACTATGACCAGACACACAATGGTGGACTAGACTAAGGTATTTCATTAGTCAGAGAAAGTAAAATATAGATATGCACAATTGTATAACCAAGATCTTTAAAATACGTCATGAAATATGCATCAAATAGTTGAGAAAGAATCTGCAGGTTAGAGAGAGATAAAAGAAAAACATGACTAAAACTTAAAGGCTGCTTAACAAAATTTAAAGTAACTTCATGGATTGATAGATGAGATGTTTTTTCTATTAACCTGATATAATAAAATACTGAACTAAATACAATGAAAATGGAAGTAACTAGAATACAAGAAGAATTAAGGACCTATCATAGCATTTAAATAGATTGTATTTAACCAAATGTGTTCTGTTGGACATTTTTCATTTCTGATCTGGGCCAATAATGTTTGATAGATAAAATATTTTAAATAGACTTAACTTAATGTCTAATTATGAAAGTATGTGAGCCTTTGTGTTTTCTCTCACTCTTTATACATCTCATTTTCATAACATTCCTTTCCTGCTTTGCATTATTTTTATCTACATTTCTCTACTTTTATTAGTAAATTCCACAAGATAGCTAGCTTAGATCAAATAGTGTTTGTCTACATGTGATGGTCAGAGATGTAAGTTGTTTCTCAAAAATATTTATTTCAAGATCAGCATCAAATATTTTTATCTTAAATCTCAGTTAATAATAACTGTCTAATTTTCATTTTTGATTCATATAAAAAGTAGATTAATGTTGACAAAAGCTTAAGTCAGTAATCCATTTTGCTTCAGGACTCCAGAATGAATTTTAATAGAGACAGTCTTGTGTTGATTGGTTAAATGTTAAGCTATCTTGATGGTTATGATAGTTACTATTTTCTGATTTCTGTACCTCACAAATTAATATATTTTAACTCTAATCTTTCACTTTTAATGAATAGTGATATTCAACATGATGTGGTTGAAGATTTATTTTATAATTCTGCATTCTCTTGCTCCTTTCCATTCCCTTTTCTTCTCCTTGCTCCTATGCCTTTTCTTCTTTGTTCTTTTGTTGTCTGATTTTTATATCTCTTCTTTTTACAATACCTCCTTTTTCTTTTCTTCTGATTGCTTCTTTTCCTAGAAATATTTGGTGAATTTCTACTCTTTGCCAGTCACTATTCTTGATGCTGGTGATATAAACATCGTTACTGTCTGGAGTTCCTGTCAAATTCAATAAGAGTTAATGTGATAAAGACAACTATGGAACAATTAGACATACAAAGAACTATGGAGCAAAGCAGAGGATGAAAAGGACAGTTCCTGAAGGGATCAACAACAGGATGGCTGAATGGGGGAAAATTTTTCCAGTCTGCTTGAGAAGTGAGAATATTTAAAGCAGAAATAAGAATAAGGCAAGGCTACAGAGATATATGGTATGATCAAGAAATACTTTGAACATTTAAATTTAAAATTCTATTATAGTAAAAGATGCATTGCCATTGGTTATCTCATTGTTCTGGAGCAGTTGTGGAAGTTCTCCTTCCTGTATCTCTTAGGTTATGGTGTTGTGCCTGTCTCAGTGCCCTGAATTGATTCACATGTTTGCCTTTCATGGTGATTTTGACTTTGGGGAAAATTCAGAGATTGCCCAGTGCCATATATGGTGAATAAGGTGGATGATGACACATTGTGATGTTTTTATTTTAAAGAAATGCCCTTGTCAGAAGTAATGTATGATTATCATGATGGAGGATGACATCATTTGCCCATTTCTCAGGCTGTTTTCTATGAACATAGCTTTTTAAACATTTTAATAAGTCCTTGTAGACCTCCAAGTTCATAAAAGTCATTGTGGTAACAAACTCAGCTTGCATAACTCCAGAAAGGTCAAAGTACTCAATCAACCTCACCTTGACTTTGGATCTTGGTTGACACACTTTTTTTTTTGGCATGAGTAGAGCTGGATGCTCTCCACTGAGAACTCTGAACCTTGATTTTAGGATGATAATCTCATGAGTAGACCCAAATTTCATTTCTCAAAATGACAATCTTAAAAAGCTGGAATTCAAAGCAGTGTCATCACTCAGCCCCAGTAAAATTGCCCAACGCTGTTGCTTTTGTTCCCAGATCCAAAAGCAAGAAGCAAATTCATGCTCACTCACCTCGTGTTCAAATCTGTTATTAGAATGCTGCTGAATAGAGCCATAATAAATGTTAGGATCTTCATTAATTTCTCAAATAGTCAATTTTTTATTGGATAGAATCGCTGCCCTGAGTTTTTGTTTGTTTGTTTATTTGTTTGTTTGTTTTTTTGAGACAGGATCTCCCTGAGTAGTTCAGATTGGTCTTGGATCCACTGTGTATCCCAGGCTAGCCTCGAACTTGTGCCAGTCCTCCTACCTTAACCTCCCGAGTGCTAGGATTACAGTGTGCACCATGCCCAACTGTTGTGCTCTTTTTATGTTCTCTTGAGTTTCTGATGTAGAAGGACATCCCAATATCTTTTCTTCTTCAACCAGTTCACAACCCCTCAAAAAACTTATAAACAATTTTTGTAGTCACTTTTGCATTAATATAATGTTATAAACTAATTTGTAAACTTTATGTGTTTATTTAGCATTTTTTGCTGTTTCAAACAAAATTTTATACTAAGGGGCTGTTTGTGACCCACATTATGGCCACTTTTAAACACACCCCTCAACCACAGCTCACAACTGGCTGACTGCACCAAAAAAGGTATGCAATTTGTCACACATCGCTACTAAGGTTTAGTGTTGCATTTCTCAAGATTGAAGATCTTTGCTTTTGCATCGGATGGTACTCAGCAGCAGAATTCACTGTTTTCATCATATCTCGCTATGAAACTGCACAGAGTTGATAGAGTTATATGTAGCCTGCACGAGATAATGTAAGACAAGTTGAGTCAGGGGTTGAGTCAGGGTGTGGACTTCCATTCCTGGATGTGCATTTTACACAGCACATTTTACCTCAGAAACAATGGTCTCCTTCAAGGTATCTCAAGATAGTATACAGAGAGACTTATTTTCCCTTTAAAAACCATGGAGAAGTGGATTAAAGGGTTTCCAAGGAAATTTACAGACATACATTTCAAACGCTTTTCATTTATGATCCCCTCTCAAGTAATTTTATAACCACAGAGCCTAACAGGGTTCCAGTAGCATCTCCTACCTGGAGAGTAATATTACTCGCTTTAGATTTCACAGGCTGTATTCACCAAGCACTGTTTAAAGAGGAAAAACACACTCCACACAGCTGTTCCAGAGCCTCTAGGAGTTTCCCAAAGCTTACAACTACTCTCTCCAGTCTGTATCTTGAATGCATCCTATCTGTGTTATCAAAATCTAAAATACTAAAGGAGAGAGAATGCAAAAATGACATCAGGATTCATTCATTCAGTGCCTTCTTTTCTTACAAACCACCTAATAGCAACTTACTACTTTGTAGCAAAGATTTCAGTGATTTGTTGTGATTATGATTTATTTTCAACTGGATGTGGGGGACAGCTCAAAATATTTGCCATTGAATTTTAATCATGCCATGGAAAATTGTGGAACATCTCATGAAATTGCAGTGATCATTTTTGATAGCTTTAGCAGAAAAAGTGGAAAATTGCAGAAAATTATATAAATAATGCAATTGAAATAGTTAAGCATTACTGACAACCTTCTTCTCAAACCCTGCTATTTTATCATTTATTTAATGTAATCTCTGATTTTAGCTATTAGTTTAAATTTCTCTTTCATTTTTCTTCCTTATGTTAAGATTGTCGGGTCCTTGCATCCGGCATCCCAGCAACAAGCATTCATCCATTTCAGAGTGCCAAACACCTGGATATTTGCATAGTCTAATCTGTACCACCAAATGGTGATTTATGCTTATTAAATAAGGCCATTCTGTGTACATATTTCTACTAATTCTGCTTTTAGATAATTTGGAACTTTTCAAAATTTCTGTTGCAGACTTTTTAAAATTACTGATAGATGGTTCTCATAATTAATAAGCTACTGCTTTTAAAAATTATATGTGTGTGTATTGGACACTGAGTATTATTATTTACTAGTAGATATTTTTAAGTGGTAATGCAATAGGATCAAGACACTAATCTCAGTAGTAATACTCTACCATTGTCTTTGAACTTAACATTATGATGGCTTATTCCATTTACTTGCCACTTAGTCAATTATGGACTCATATTTCCTTTTATTGTCTCATATCATTATTATTTCCTAGATTTTCTAAACCTAAGAAAACTGGAAACTTACACACAATTCTTTACTAGCTGCTAAAATCCTCCACAGAGTTACATACACTGCAAAATATATTTTATATTTAAATATCCCATCAAAATTAAATATTTTGATAAGGAACTTGTTTATACTTCTCCCAAAGAAAAATGAATTATTTGGATACTATTTATAATCTTATCCACTTGCCTAAATTCCTATCTTCTCCTTGAAGTTCATCTTTTCACTTGCTATAAGCTTTTATTCTTTCACTATTCCAAGTTGTCACTTACCTTTATCTATGTGTTTAAATCCTGAAATTATTAAGTTTAGATTCCTACTATTCTGTAGACTGTACTATTTTATGTCATAAAGGAGCAAAAATGCTTTCTCCAATAATGGAAAAGGAGGTTGGGCAATAAATTACATTCTGATGCCTAAAGTGAATGATCTTGCCCAAAAGGATGACTATTGCATATATTTTATATTATCACTGTAAAGCAATGTAAGAAAGTAAGCAGAAACACAGACAAATGGGGGAAGCTATGAATACTGGCATTAAAATCTAAGCAGAAGAGCCTACAAAGAGAAAAGAAAGAGGCTGAATGGAAAAAATCATTCTGGAAAGAAATTCAAGAGGGTTCAGATTTCATAGGAAAGAAGTAAGGTTAGAAGCAAGTTGTAAAAATTATAAAATTGAGCTATGATCATACAAAAGATAAAAGTGAGCAAAAATGTTCTTTATAAAAGAACTAATTATAATAAGAAAAATTATCTTTTTAATCTTAAAACTAAAAAGTAAAACTTATAGGTTATAAATATAATCTTATAAATCAAAGATGCTAGAGAAATAAGGAAACACTACATATCTCCAGAACTTATCTATCTGAAACTCATATGACTCCTGAAAGTCTTTACTAATAATATAAATAATGAAAGATTTTTAATTGCAAGAATAAAGAAAATGCATTCTGTGACGTGTAGAAGGATGAGCAAGTTGATTCAAAACCATTTAAACTAACCTAATAAACATCAGTTCTTTCAATAGCCACTTTGGAGGAAAAGCTGTTTTTCTCAAACTTCATAAATTTATAGAATGCAGTTCACTACACTGAAACTTATTCTAAGCTAAAATATTAGCACACTTAAAGGGAAAGAAAATGAGGTTTTCAAGATTAGAGTAGGGCTTACGGAAGTAATAGTATTACCAAAGTTTAAGAAACTGATACCCAATTTTATTCATAAATAAATACACTCACAAAAAACTCTGTCCAAAAGTGATCACTGATTGGCATGAGGGATGTAACAAATACCAATACCCGTCTCACACCTACCCAACATAATTTTTCCATCAAATTTAAGACTGCTTGTGGATCACATCCATGCAAAACACCCAATCTGCTTTTTTCCTTTTCTCTATTTATACCTAGTAATAACTTCTTTTAGCAATCTTTTTCTGTTATGAATCAAAATTAATCCTCTCTTCAATAGTCAACTTGTCTCAGTTAATAAAAGCTAAAATCTCCCCTTCCAATACTAGTGAGATACCTATTTTTTCATTAAAATATGTATTTACATTATTGTTTTTCTTTTGGTCAAAAGGTGAAATAAAAGGCTAACTTTCCTGATAACCACAGTTCTAAGGAGCATCCTTGTCTAATGTAAGGATTCTGAGTTAAACAACCAGGTGATATGAGGAAGATGATTTGTGAATATTTATAATTCTGTCTACCACTATTTTAATGTAATATGGAAAAGTAGATGAGAAGAAAATGGTCTTACCTTTCCATCTCTGGGAAGACTACAGATGCAATATTTCTTCATAATTTTGAATGGTTTTGCATTCTCAAGCTTGGTCTCCTGTATTTAATGTCAGTAACTCAAAATTTCTCCTCGTCAAAGGTGAAATATATAGTGTCATTGTGAATGATATAAAAAAATCAGATAAAATATCAACAATTACTAAGACATCTTTGAAAACAATCATTGTAAGCAGGAAGACATTGAAATTTATCCCCATGAGAACAAAGATTGACTGAGCCAATTACACGATAAAACTCAAGTAAAAGGTGCAATATCACAATTAGGTATGTGCTTTGGAATGTCTCAGCATGTGGAAAAAAGTTCTGGTGGTACTTCTTTTTATAACTGTATACATTTATATTCAGCTCTTTATGATAATAAAAGGAGGAGAATTAAGCTTCTGCAACATCTACATTTCACAAAACACTTCAAAATCCTAAATAGACATAAGTTATTTCGGTCTTACAAAAGTGTTTATAAGAGAACTCTGAAAAGTGGCAAAAAAGCCAGCATTTTTGAAAATATATTAACTGAACTACTTATACATTTAATATCAAAAATAGACTTGAAAATATGTATTTAATCTAGAAGATTTTGCACCTGCAGAGAGAATATCTTCTTAACTAAAAATATGCTCTACGGAGAAAAATCAATTGCAAGCATCAACAAATTCAAAGTTTTTAACTGCAAATCGTATCATGAAGGAAAACTAAACACAGCACCTTCAAATAGTTGTTGGTTCTGTGTCTTATGTTAGAAAGACAGGTTGCTTCTCTGGTCCTCAAACAGAGCACTCCTGCCCGTGTAACAAGTGTTAGCATTCCTGCTCTTATCAAGCAGTCTGCTAAATTTATAATCCTCAGGTAATCACTTCTGCAGAAATGACTCCTCTGCTTTTGTCCTAAGACTTGTAAGCTCCCTGGAGACAATTTAAAAGGGTATACTCATCATAGATTCATCAAATAGATTCTGAAGAGGAAGATCCTTCTTTCCCAGGCTTCATGATTCCACGCTTTGGAATGTACATAATCTAGGCTTTGTTCTATGCTTTTTATGTAAAAATCTAATTCTGGAACTCCAAAAACCTGACTTTTTGGGCTTGACTTTTTGCTAGGCTTGACTTTTTTTAAAAATACTTTTTAAATTTTTGTTGGAAGTTGGTAATTTTGTGTTAACATTTTCTGAGGAATGATAATAAAAGAAAGACAGAGTTCTACCAAAATATCATTCTCCAGCATTCTTTTTATTCCCACCAACTTTGGCCTGGAGAAGAATACAGTAATAGTTAAAGGTGAAGGAAAAGAGGAAGAAAGGGTTTAGATTGCCTTAGCTTGTCAAAAGATGCACACTTACATGGCCTGCTGGCTGAAGTCCAGCATTTTTCTGACTTATTACCAGTCGAAAGAGTATGAGATCTCCCAGGAAATACGGAGGTGGAAGGAATCCGAGAGACTACTTTATCTTGGGTGCCCTGATTATTGTTCTATCCCTTTGTTTAAAGGTAGCTGTTAAAAATGAAAAGACTGCTAGATCTGGCCAAGTCTCTTTGAGCAGTATTCTTACTCTTTGCCTCAGTACTCTGACTCCTGCACCATTATAAATGTTTCTAATAGAGTATTAAGCATAATTTTGTCTCTTTTTAATGGTTTCAGTCTTGATCAGATCTCCTTTTATTTCATTGCTCTTTGCTATCTTCTTAGATGTTTTACTGAGAGGAACCTATGCTGCAAATGAATGTATGAATTTAACTTTTTATGATTTTTATCTGCAAAGACAAATCCCTTACTTATAACTTTTAGAAAACTTCCTAATTTGAGATGGAGACATTCTTAATGCTATGTGTAGAAAATGGTGGTAGATGGGGTAGGAGGGCAAAGTTCTATAAAACATAAAGATTCTATAAAACAAAAGGAACAGGAAAAAAGTCTTTGGAAGGGATAAATGGAAAGAACAAAATGTACTTAAGCCAAGGTAGGTTGATGATGACATTTCAACCGTAAGTTAAAATGGAAGAGTACTGTTAGAGAAGGACCGGGATTTTACTCAGAGAAAGAGCCTGGCCTGGGGTGGAGATGTGTGTGACTTCAGAACAGTGTCAGCTGGAAGGGGAGGAGGCTCTGAAAGGTGAACTCAATGGGGCTTCTGCTTCTGGACCTATATAACACAAAGTTGGCTTTAACAGACACTGGTGTGGGAAAATAATAATAATAAATAAATCATGGAAAATTAATGAAACTAATTTTAATTAAAAATAGTTTCTAAAAGTTTGAGTAACACCTTCACCCTATCCTAGCTAGATGAGGTTCCACTGTCATTAGAAATTTATTTCACAATAAATTAAAGTGAGGCAATGGATCAAACCACTTCAATAGTAAGACAATCAGGAGGAAGATACACCTGGTTCAAAAACTCAAACATAGAGTTCAAATAAAATACATGAGGTGGCCCCAGTGAATGAGACTCAGCCTCCTACCATTACCACCCTAGAGGGTGGAACTCTGACCTTTGTGAGCTGGCTTGGCAGCCACCTTTCTCCTCATTTTGCAGACACTGATGCGGCCTCTGGCATGAGCTGGGTGAGTGAAGCCTTGACGTTTGCCTAATGACAATGCGCTCCTTAAGATTTCAGAGTCCAGCACATTTTGTTGTAGATAAGATAGCTTGAAGAGCTCGGATACAGAGAGAGGAGAATCATGACATCTACTATCATTGTGTGCAACGCAATTGCCATGTAATACTGCATCTATGCTGAACTTTGTGGGTGTAAGAAAACTCTTCCTTTGTACTAGTACTGCTAATGGTTATAAAACTTGTAAAAATTCAGTATCTTATACTTATGTTTTATTTCTACATGGCTAAAACAAATGCTTAAATTTTAATGTTTTCTTTGTAACATAGGGATGATAGTATGGATGCTTACCAAATTACAAAGTTGAAAGTCACAGAAAAACCTGGGAATGTAGCTCTGTGGTAGAGTGCTTGCCTAGCATGCACAAGACCCTGAATTCAATTCTTGTGCTGTTAAAAAGAGAGAGAAGGATAGAGAAAAAACTCAGATGCAATATTTCAAAGTCTAATAATTTGGTATTTGTAGAAATTTAAAAAATTAATGTAAACAATTGTATTTTCTGTCCAACATTAAGGACAAAGATATTCCTAAACAATGAAAGTACCTTTTAGATGAACAAAGGGTTATATGTGTGCTTGCTTGCGAAGCATATATATCCAAGAGTTACATCTGTGGTTTTTCCTCTCCACACCATATAACTACAATTATAACTTTTTAAATTATCAATTAATATTTTTCTCAAAGTTATACTATAGGGTGCCAAAAACAACTGACTTTTCTTTTTAAAGTTCGTTTATCATTTGTTGGCGTTTATGCCTCATAGTTACTGGCCTATTAGACTTTTAACTTTAGTTTTCAGGTGATATGTAAAATAATTTTAGAATTTAAGAATCAGAAAGTACTCTTTCTTTTGCTTCCTTCCTTCCTTTCTTCCTTTCTTTCATCCTTCTGTCCTTCCTTTCTTCCTTCCCACTAACTTTCACCCTTCCTCACTGCCTTTCTTTCCTGGCTCTTTGTGGTGCCCTGGGGCACTGGATCTGATGGCTAGATTGGGCATGAGAGCAGGACACAAAGGGAGATCTGACAAGGAATGAAGGTGGAGGTGGTAGCACGACATGGAGACAGAACTCAGAGCAATGCAGCCACTATAGTAGAGAGTAATTTATGTATATTTAGCGACTCAGAAAAACACAAATATAATCAGAAGTCTGCTTGTTTTCCCTGGACCAAAACCAAGGCACCGTCAGGCTTTTCCTCTCAGGTGGCTGTACAGAAAAATCAATTTCTTTGCTTTACTCAGCTCCTAGAGTTGCCCATGCTCCCTGGTTTGTGCACCTTTTCTCCATCTGGAAAGCTGGTGATATTAGGTAGAGTCCTCCTCACATCTCATAACTCTGAGCTCCTCTTGCCTCTTTCCTCTACCTTCAAGGACCCTATGACTGCATTTGCCCGCAAGGGTAACCTGGAGTATTCTCCCTATTTTAAGGTGTGCTGACTAGCAACTTTAATCCCATCTCCAAAACTAATTCCTCTTTGCCATATATCATATGGCAGTGGTGACAATGGGCATCTTTGACCATTTTTATTTTTCTTTTAACATGATGGAATTCCTAATACAAATCAGTTATTTACTTTTTGGAGCTGAGGATGGAAGCCAGGGCCTCACACATGCCTCACTCTCCCACTGGGTCACACATTCACTCTCTTGGTTTAGATTCAAAATCATCTGAGCCTGCATGATCAGTTCCATCAGAGAGCCTTTCCTACTTGCTGTTTCAGTAAGGATTTTCTAATAAGCGTTGGTGCTCCTAATCCTTGTATATACCACACTGGATCTCAGCCAGTTAGGTGCCCTTTCTACTACCTTCTCCCTTCTATAATTCTTAAATAGTAAACACTTTCCAAAAACTCTTCTAGTATGGTCACTGTTGCCTCTTTTAATTTCAGTAGCTCTAGTAATTCAAATACTTTTTGTCTCTCATTTCTTTTTAATTTTTTTAATTACATTTAGTTCTCATATAACTACAAATATATACATTAGTTTGATATTTCTGACATCTGAATCCATATGCATGTATTTCTAGTCACCTTTACTTGCCTATTAGTTTTAAAGTTTCATTACGAAATGAGCAATTCTAATTGCCACTCCATAGAAGAGTATCATATACAGTTAGAACTTGTTAGGGGCTACATGCAGGTTGTTCACAGTAAAGTGCTTCAAAAATACAGTGGCAATTCAGGTATGCGATAAATGTTTTCACTGCAAAAAAGAAAAAGTAGATGAAAGAAAGGTTGAGATGTCTCAAGTGAATCAAGCCAAACTTGTTAGGGTATTAAAATTTGAGATTAATCCTCTTTGACTTAATATTGGGCCTCCTAGACTCACTGAGACAGCAGAATCACTGTCATTGGGGTTTAATCCCAGTGCTCAATATTCAGGGGTAGTACCCCAGGCTTTAGCCCTGCTACAACAATCCCAGGTAACCCATCCCCGTGACTTCTTCGTGATGCCATCTGGCCTGTTGAAACTTAGGTCGTTCTGATAATTTCCAAATCACTTCTGGAGTCCTTCTTCCATGTTCTTGAAAGCTAGAACACATTTACACCTAACTCCGCATTTTGTTTTCATCTTGGCTGTCAGAGTTCCTGCTGGTGCAGTCCTGGCTGTGGAGAGTATCCTTCAAGACAGCTCAAGAAACCTGTGGTAGGGTCACACTCACGCTCATCTCCTTGCTCAATGATTGGCCATCACTCTTTTCTCATCCTCTTCTCAACACTCTTTCTCATTTTTTTTTCCAACATGGGCTCATCACAAACTTTCCCAGTCTTTACATTCTGATTCCGTTTCGTGTAAAAAAGTTTATCTTCATGCCCCACTTCTCAAATTTTATTGCAAGCAGTCAGCTTTCTTAAAATTCTCCACAGCTAAGTATTCAATGTCATTGTTCACAGGATCCATCCTCCACAGACACTAGAAGCAAACAGAGTCCAGTCAAATTCTTTATGGCTCTATAATGAAGACCACCTTTTTCTCCACTGTCTGATAACTTATTCCTTAATTCCAGCTGAGACCTCATCAGAATCACTACCAGTGTCCATGCTTCTACCACAGATTATTTAAATATTCTTTAAGAACACAGAGTCTCTCTAGCTCTCCTCTTTTCTGTCTGAGCCCTCACCAGAATCACCTTTGTTAAACTCTTAATAGTAATGTTGACTTCCTACAGTGTACAACTAAAAAATCAAACAGGCTCTACTCATTGTCCAAATTCCAAGCTTTCACAAGATGTTTTTTACAACCATACTCTACTTTTTGATACCAATTTCTGGCCCAGTAAGGGTTTCAAGAGAATACCGGAGACTAGGTGACTTAAGTAACAAATATTTACTTCTCAGAGTTCAGGAAACCAGAATAAACCTCCTGATCAGGTTGCCAACATAGAGAAGCCTCTCTTCCTGGCTTACCAATAGTCGTCTTGTATCCTTACAAGGTCAAGACCGAGATAATCTTGTGTTTCTTCTTAGAAAGGTGCTGATCTCAAGGGTTCCACACTCAGGGTCTAATGACTTCCCAAGGCCTCACATTCCACCACCTAATACCATCACCTTTGGGGTTAGAATTTCAGCATGGAAATTGGGAGAGGCGGTGGCACATTCGGTCTGTAACCCCGATAGAGTTTCTGTTTGACCTTTCATGTCCATCCCTTTGTTCAGTTTCATGGCTAAGTTGTAATCTTATCTGGTTACCTGTGGTAACTTTTTCCCATCTCTGTGGGCTCTCTCTCCAGGGGATCCTGAGCTGACTGTTGGACTGAGCCACACTTGAGTCCCAAGCCACAAGAACACGCACAGGCTCAGAGATCTACAGAAGCCCATGCTGTAGCTGGTGATGACCTAGGTCAAAACAGAGGCCTGTTCCACTGGAATTCGGTCTGTGCCTGGTGCCCCTCTGCTCCAGCCCCATCGGTAAGCGCTGGTCTAGTGATTGCTGTGCTGCCCAGGATGGAGCATGAATGGTATAGCCGACCCCTTTTTCACCTGAGTCAGCCACCTGGTTTTACACTGTTCTTACACCTTAATCCACAGTTACTGGCCTGGCAGTAGCAGTCAGGAGACTTTACCTGATAGTGGGTTTCAGTTCTGAAGCCCATGCTTAATTTTCCCTCCCTTCCCAAGAGGGAGGCATCTCTCAGTGCTGGGCTGCTTGGAATTGGAGCAGAACTTTGTCCTTCCAGCCTTCTCCTACATGTCTTTTTTATACTAAAAGCAGCCATCATTGGCTCTTGTGAAAGCAATTTGGTGCATGAATAGCTGTTCAGTGCGGTGTGTCTGTCTGGAACCAGCTCCAGGAAGACCTGAAAGAGCGGACATCTTGGTTCCAAACCTGTGGCATTTTCTGCTTCCTGTAATATGCCTTATTTGGATGTCTCTTTCATAGACAGTGTGGGAGTCCAAATCATGGTGAAGAGTGTATGAGAAAGGTCAATGCTTAGTGAATGGACAGAAAGAACATGATTTAAAACTTTCCACTAACAAGTGCTTCCAGGAACACTTGAAATGATCCAGACACTAGTTTACTTGGGTTAGTATTTTTAACATTTACAGCAAATTTATAAGGTAGTTTTAATTTAGTCACTTTTATAAAAATGAAAGTTGGGATTTGGAAGTTAAGTGGCTCATATACTATCATCCGGCAGAAACAAGTGGATCTAAGACCGAATTTCATGGTAATTTAACACAAAACTTTGTACAAGGATTATCAGCTAAAATATGGGCTACTCTTAGAACTGAAGTTCATATGAACAGCAAATTCAAATTGTAAGAAAAGTATGTCCTAAATATTTTATGGCATGCTTAAACTATAAAAATTGTTTTTAAATTTTAAATACAAAGTTAACTGGCCATCTTGTGTTATTATTTGCTAAATTTGGTAACCCTATTAAGAACAGATCATTTACTATATCTCATTTTAATTACTACAATTATACTCTTTTCTCTCATCCTTACATTTTAGTATGATGTTCTGATTTATCCTTCATCTGTAATCATTTAATTCTGGCTTCAGTTGTTGTATAGAATTTTCCTAACGTTATTGCCACAGGATTAACATTTTTGTAAGCATTTAGTTAAATACTTGAGCTTGGCTGCTTCCAGAAGAGAGCACATAGTTTTACAATGTGCTGTGCACAGATAATGCATTTTTAATTGTGAATGTATTTATTGAAGGCAAAGGAAGTATTAAATGTGTTCTCATGGGTCAGTAATTGCAAATTGAGGAATGCTTTTCCTAATCCACACTTCTCATACTATTTCTCTTGTTTTTTTTTTTATTGTCACTTCCTGGTTTTTGGATCTATCCTTTTCTAACTATCTTTTCATTCCAATCCTTTAAACTAGACCAAGGATTGTAAACTTTTTCCATTTTCATTCTGAAGTAGGTTTTCCCAAAGTTACCTACCCTGTTGACTGTTTTTTTTTCCTTTTTCTGATTCTCATTTATGTAAACTGACCTATTCTCAAAGCAATCAAAGGCTCTAAAAATGTAAAGTGCACTCTGCTTATTGCTGCCTTTCTGTACAGTAATTGATTAAAGTGTTTGTTGGTTTATGGTGTGGTAGGACTATCCAGGGGAGAGGATACATAATAAACACCTTTACACTAGGCTTGTTTTTGAACTGTGCCCAGGTTATCACACAAAATTTCAATTGAAGTAAACAGTCTCTCAAAATATTGTCTGTACTCTTGTCTTTTCCTCATAATTTTCAATTTCTTCTCAACCTCCATTTCTACCATTATACTCATCCTACTGCCACCAAGAATATAAAAAAATAGCCCTGGAAAGGTATCTTGTGGTAGAGTGTTTCCTTTGTTGAGTCCAGGTGCAAACCTAGTTCTGGAAAAAAAAAATAGAACATACCAGGCCCTTCAATTCAGATGACATAGATTTCTTTTTCCTTTTCTAGTCTTTTGTTTGTTTTTTTATCTTTTGTTTTCTTGTTTTTTTCTTTCTTCTTTTTCTTTTCTTTTTTTTTTTTTGTCTTTTTCAGTACTAGGAATTGTATGTTGTTTTGTTTTGTTTTGTTTTGTTTCTGAGGCAGGATCTCACTATGTAGTTCAGGTTGACTTCAAATTAGAAGCAATTCTCCTGCCTCAGCCTCCCCAGTATTGGAATTACAGATGTGTAACTCCACACTTGGTTCAGTACTAGGAATTGAATTCATGGCAAATCAGGAATGTTTGGACAACTCTGCCATTGAGCTACACCCACAATCCCTTTTATTTATTTTAAAACAGTGTCTTGGTATGTTACTGAGGCTTCCTCCTGCTTTAGCCTCCTGAATAGCTGGGATTACAAGCATATGCCACTATCCTGAATGAACTGATAATTAACATAAACCAGCATGATCATGTCTTTCTACAATGTTAGGATTTATGAAATTACAATAAATATCCAAGATATGTCAGTTTCATCCACCTTATTTTACTGAATACTTTAGATGTCACATCATAGCTGATGAGCAGGCAATCACAAGTCATTTTATTCTGGTCTTAATTATTAGTGTCTCTACTATTCAAGGCACACTTTAGGCTGTGATATGTAGGTTACAGAAGGCTAAGAACTAAGAGAGGCTCTAAGATTCAATGAAGCATGACTAAGGGCAGAGCTTGTTTAAGGTGCAGAATTTTTGAAAGCACAGAACTGGTTCACAGCCCAGGTATAGATGGCAGCAGGCAGATAGGCACGTTGTGCAGGCAGGTCAAACAAGGAGGTCCAGCTGAACTGAAGGTGATGGAGAGCCGGAGTCTGTTGTCTGTGGACCTCGTGATGCTGCTTGCTAGGTGGTGTGAGAAGATGAGAGGTTTGTGTGCATCAATGCCTCATCCCAGTGCTGAGGGTTCCTTCTCTATATGAACCAGCTGGGGACTTTGCATTCGACATTGGTCAGACATGTCCCATATCTCCCAGGCCTTGTTCTCTGTGATATGGGTTGGACATATCATGTGTCCCTGATTTACTCTGATAAATTTACCAATTTTTAGAAATAATTAATTTATGTATCAGTTTGTCCCTTACGATTATGCTCTACCACTGGAGGTTGTTATTGGAAAGTGTGGTGTGTCCAGAACCTGATGGTCATCTATTTACAAAGACAAAACTACCAAGTTGTTCTGCCTCTGCATTGAAACTCAAGATAGAGCAAACTGTTGTTTTATAAAAATGGAATCATTCAAGGCAGGGTGCAGCCTCTATGCAAGGACACCTATGCAAGGACACATCACGGAGTAGCTCACAGCTGGGAACCTTCTGATTTACAAGCTACTAGGGCTGGTAACACTGTTCACTTTTATGTTTGAATACTCTGCAAAAACTCAGCTCTCTTGCCATTTCTTCTTTCTGGACACATTCATCTTAAGTATCAGAACCATTTAATATTTTGTTCTTTTACAAATTCTAATGCAGAAAAGATTACAAACATATTTGATGATAATATAATGAACATGCATGAGTATTACCTATCTTGAGAATTAAAGGGCATTATGGGTACAGTAAAACTTCACATAAAGTGCCTGACTATAATCCTATTTCTCTGTCACTCCTCACTTTCTCAGCTCTTAATTTGTTGCTGATGAGTTTCAATAGGGTATTTTATCTATATTTTCTCAATTTTGAACTTTGTGATATATAGCTTTAAATAATTCGTACTATTGATTTGCATTTATTTCAATTTTTATAAATAAAGTTGAACTATATCTTTCTATAGCATTTATACTGTAATGAAGTCAGTACTATGTGAGATTTATTTGCATTGGAAGCGCAAATAAATGAGTACCACAAATAGGTTGTTGTAATGAATTCACACTGGAACTTTGATTTTTTTCTTTTCTCCGTATTCTTGACAGTGCTTGCAACTGTTAGTGTTTTAAAAATTTCCCACAAGTTCTTCCAAGATCTGTGTGCAATGCGTCATACAGTGTATTGCATTCAGTGAGGCTTGCCAGAGGTTGCTATGAGAGTTATTATTACACTAATGTTAAGTAATTTGCCTAAGGATATAACTGATGAACTAGCAAAAATAGAGGGTTGTCATTTGAACTTGACTTTCCTGGCTTCAGTTTTGTATTCTTTCTACTACATTTTTCACCTACAATGTCAAGAATGTAAGTGCTACCTTTCTCTGTTCAGTCCACAGCCTGAAAAACTTTCTTCCATCATTCCAGACACCTCTGTGTAAAGTATGTAAATAAACTTTAACAAAGGTCTTGGGAGGCCAGGCTCCCTTTGCATGTCTGTCCAGCTCAGCTTGGAGGTAAGGGTGCTGTCCTGCATCCTCCCCTAGGCACTTTGCCTCATTGATGAATCATTGTGTAGTACAAAAGCTGGAAAACCAACTGCTTTTTGGATTCTACAACCTTTTTTTAAAAAATTTCTAGTTTCTTATGCTTCTTATACTTCTTATACTCCCACTTCATAAAAGCTACAGATTCTAAGATTCCACTACTTTCATTTGGGAGAACACTCAGCCATAAAAAATGTTTTATAACTAATTTATTATATCTCCAACCTCTCTGCTATTTAAGTTGTAAATGTTTTACATTACCTTTAATTTATTAAAATATGCTGTGAGAAGTCAGAAAATGTTCAGGGAGCCCAGTTAATATGCCTTGGCATCAGCACTCACAGGTTATGCCTCTGTGGCTAAACAGATGCTTAAGTCATTTCAAGGCTTGTTTTAAAGTTAAAAAATGAAATTATTACTGCACAGAGACATCAAAACAGTGCTTAGGTAAAGAGTATGGTAAGAAAGCAATGAGTGATACTTTACATGAACGGATACTTTTTCATGGTCTGTTAACAATTCTGTGCTTGAACTAGTAGTTATTCATATTATTTTCTAAATGGAGCATTGTTTAAAACCACTGAACTATAAAATTATGTATTACATTACCAGTAGAATAGAGTGCTAAAAGAATTGGACTGTTTTCAAATGACAGTCACAGAAATCCTCCAAGACCAAAAGTTTATTCATAAGATGGATGGGGAGTGGTGTAACCCAAGATGTTTCATTGTGTCCAAGTAAGTGACAACACCAGAAATTGGTATAGAAGGACTGTAGTTTTCATTAAATCTCTTGATATAAACAGAGGTACAGTTAGGATTTATTGGATCGGAGAACTCAACTGAACCAAAAGACACAGGGTGTTGGTGTGAACAAAATGTGACCATTAGATCCCATTACGCTGGGCAGGGTCTCCAGAAGTCCTCAGGTTAGTAGAGAACCCAGGAGATAACAGGCATTTGAGGCCTGGTAATGAAGCAGCAGTACTGAGAAGGCAACTTCTGAGGCACAAAGATAATCAGGACTCTTAGGAAATAGGATGAATATCAGGATTATAGCTCAGTGATTTTAGATCTGGCTTCTAAATTGTTTTCAGTTTGATTTGAAGAACTGCCCAGACAGAGTCACTAATTACCTCCATCTATTTGTTTGCTAAATCTTTCTACAAAATCCAAATAATGAACTGAGCATTTAAAACTGTGTTTGTGATTTTTCCAGTGCACTCTTGTTTAATAGCATCTTACTTTTGCATTCCTTAGATAAAGGGTTACCTATTTTTAGTTCTTAGTAAATTTGTGGTGGAATTCCATCTTTAAAATTACCTTGTAGGATGAAGGAGAGTATTATTTTTTCAGTTTATAATGGATCCTTTAGACTGGAAACGGTAACAGGCAAAGGGTTGTTGTAGACCTAGAGGAGGAAAATAAGACTTTTCAGTCAAAGACATAGCTGAAAATAAAATAAAATCAAGGTCTATAACTCAGTCATTTTGTGTTGCTCTGACAGAACAAATGCCTAAGACTGGGTAATTTATAAATCAAATGAATTGATTTCTCGTGGTTCTGGAGACTCAGTAGTCCCAGGTTAAGGGGTTGATTGCATCTGGTGAGAGCTCATTTCCTGTGTCATGACATGACAGAAGGTAGCACATGGTGAGAGAGACCTTGCAAACTCACCTTTGTTTTTTCCCCTCTTCCTATAAATACATTAATGCCATAATGGGAGTCTTACTTTCATGATTTCTTTTCACCTTAATCACCTCCTGGGAACCCTACCTCCAAGTGCTATTAACATGTACATTCAGGAATGGTTTCCAGTACAAGCATTTTGGGGGGACACATTCAAACCACATCTGGAATGAGCAAGCAGTTAACAAGCATTTGGGTGCTAAATGAAAAACCCCAGAAGAGGGAAGAGGTAGAGGAAAGAGGAGGCTAAAAAAAGTAAGATGGGTCAATAAGACACTCCAAATGGTGGAGGAGTTCAACAAGAGGGATGCTTAATCTTGAATCTGAGATGTTTATGTTATTGGTAACTTGTTTCTCAGAATCCTCAGGCTTTATCTCTGTGACATATCTTTCTCTGTCTGTTGGGAGAGCAATTACTCAGTTTGATACCAAATGATTTGATTTTAAAAGACATCGCAGTTCTAGACAGTAAAACTGAGGAGAAATTCTATACCTCTCATTTTCCACTTTGTAATTCCTTATGGATCTGACATTTACATATATGAATCTTAAAACCTTCTGATCATTGCAAATATACACTTATAATCCTTTGAAATGATGCATTTTTTAATTTAGCATCCTACTTCTTTTTTTCATTTCCTGAAAGTTCATTATTAAAGACATTAGTGGAGGGTAGCTAAAATTTCAACACAAAGGAATTAAAGTGAATATATAGAATTCTATGCATTCTCCCTATTAACAAAGCTTTTGATAAAGTATCTGTCACTATTATCTTTTGCTGTTAAGAAGTCTTTCCAAATGACTTCTTGTAGAATACCAACATTTGAAAATTATCTTGAATTACTCTCATTTTTTTTATTGAATTTTAACAACAAGCTTATATTATTCCCATATAGGAAAGTTGATACTTATGTATTAAGACTTATGGGGTATTAACTTGAATGTTAATACAAGAACAAACTTCACATCTTCTGACCATGAGACTAAAAAAACAGCAAATATTGGCAAGTGAGGGACTGATCCAGCTGTCATGGGCTGTGTCACATATATGTTCACTTACACTTTCCACACACCACTTGCAACTTTTATGCACCAAAGGGAACATTGCTTAAGCCTTCTAGGAAAAACACAGAAATTAATACAAAATTTCTATTACTAAAAATGCTGGCACTTAACAATATCACAAGATAAGTTAGACAACAAAATAAAATAATTATGCCAAAATTATTAATCAGAATTAATAAATCTTAATTATAGTACATTAAAAATTCACTGTACACACACACAATTGTGACTATAGAGTGACACTGGTCACATCCACACCTTACCTGCAAAGAAGAAACAAGTTTTTTTTGCCCCATCTCATTTTCTCTTACTAGATAGCAATGATAACAGTGCTGTTAATTTAAGTATTATTAGACCACATAGCTTATGCAGATTTTTTTTTTTTTTTGGTACCGGGAATGAAATTCATGACCATGTGCTTGCAAGGCAGGCACTTATGCCACTGAGCTAAATCCCCAGCCCGTTTATGCAGATTTTTGGCATAGACCCTAATTTTATCACAACAGTGGCACTGTGTGTAGAGAATCAAGGTATAAATGTCTTAATCTGAACATGACAGGTGCTAAGCATAGAAAGTGTTGTAGCTTGCTTAATTTCACACAACTCAACAGGGGCATTGATGAGGCTTTGACCCAGAGTTTGTGACCAGCTGTGTGGCTGTGGCAGAATGGAGAACAGTATCATCTCAGCTTAAACACACTCCTGTCCCTTGGAGCTGATGTTATGTCTAACCAGCCCCTCAAGCCTGCAGATAAGCAGCTTTCCTTCTGGTCACAGTCATCACTATATAGTACTTCCCCTTTCATGATGACTTTACAGTGGCTCCCAGATGCCTCTTAAATTCAGTTAAAGACTTCCCAGTCATAGGTTTCATTATTTTAGCAACTGGCTTGTTTTCCACTCTTTGTGTCCTAGGTGTTGTCAAGGTTTTATTCTGTTGTGACACTACTCATAAAGCTCATCCCTATGCCAAACCACACTCTTTTCCTTTAAATCATAAAAACTCTGAAAAAGGCCCAAATTCCTTCCTTTTTGCCTTTTCTACTGTAT
>PVJX010014294.1:0-45242 GCA_004027295.1 Dolichotis patagonum
AGATCAGGAGCTGATAGTTCAGCCTAGACCAACCTAGAGCTGATCTTAATAGAAAGATGATAAAAATCTAAAAGAAAAGGGAACTAATCTTTGAAACACCTCACCTTCTTCTTGTTGTTGTTGTTTATCTTTGTTGTTATTTATCTGGGTCCTGTTTTGAGACAGGGTTCTCACTATGCAGCCTGGTCTTGAGCCTACTATGAGGCATAGGCCTGCCGAAAGCTCCTAAACTCAGGATCCGCCTGTTTCAGCCTCTGAAACGCTGAGATAATAGGTAGGTGCTCACCACATCCAGCTCTCATCTTTCTTACATGAAACACAACTGTAAAGTTCGAAGTCAATTTTCTTTCTTTTTTTTATCTTAAAGAGAGTAAAATTAAACACAACAAAACAGAACAAAACAGGACACAAGAAAGCAATGTAAGAGATACAAATTTCAAAGCAAGACAATCAGAGATCTCCACTATCTATCATATTATCTCTTGCTTTCTTCCAAATAGTTGTCTGTATCTTCACATACAGAGAATTCACATGAAACAACATAGTATGGAACTGATCTGAACAGGATGAGGAAAGTGTTTTAGGTCTTCAAGACCAGACATTAGGGAAGCCAACAATGGTTGTCATAGTGTCTCTCATTCTCTTCAAAATAGCGGTCCATACCTTCATGTATGTTGAACTTAAACAAAACAAAACAGGTTAAAATCACTCTGAACAAAGAATGACAGTATTGCTGGATTTCACATCATGATGCTATGGAATCAGCATTGTGTACTGTAGTGTTTCTTTTTCTTCAAAGTAGTTGTTCATTTCATCATGAATTATATAATTGGTTCTCATAAATTGTTTATAAGTTCTACACATGCATGAGTCTCTACATGTATGTTTATCCTTTCTGTATTAGAGGGAAAAACAAAACAAAGCAAGACAAAACAAAACAAATTGCTAGAAAAACATGAAACGAAAAAGTCATATAAAAACCTCAATACAAGATGACCTACAATGGTTACTATATATCTCAGCAGTATAAAACAATATTAATAAAAACAAAACATTGGAGACATTGTAAGACTTTGAAAGCAGGTAATAATCAAACCAGAGTAGGTATCCTAGTGAATCTTGTCATCTTCAGTGTAGTTGCCTATACTCTTAGACTTCATACTACCAATCATAACAGATTCGAATAAAATCAGTCAATACAAAACAGCAATCTAACAAACCAGATTCAAATAAGGTCAGTCATAATAAGACAGTAAAAGTTATACAGGGTTTCAGATTAAGTTAATAGGAAACTAAGGATGATTACTGTAATATATCCTGCTATTTTTGAGATAACTGTCTGTGCCCTCAAATCTAGTGCAAGTAGACAAACTGGAACCGAATATAATCCATCTAAACAGAGTGGTGAGAATAATGTAGATTTTAAATCCTGATACACTATTAACAATATCCTCTGCCTTCCTTTTTTAGATAATTCCTCCCCTTTCACTCCCACAGGCTGCATTGCACATTTTGGGTCCCACTAAGTCCCTCAGTTTTTAGATTGGGGGGGAGCAACCTGCTATTTACCATAACTGGTTCTGAACCTTCTGACTCCTGGGCTTGATCTCGAGTTGCATTCCTTTACCTGCAAAAGCTTCGAGGTTTTCCTTCTCTATAGCTGAATAGTTCTCTACTGCACAAAAGTGTCATGTCTTTTCAACCTATCTGCAGGTGCTGGTCAAGATGCCCCTGTTTCTCTCTGGTTCCCTGTCACATAGAGCATTGTTTTCTCATATTTGACTTTCTGTCCACGAGCCCTCTTTCAAGTTAATTATGTTTCCAATACAGAGCATCTGGATGGACCCTATCTCCTGATCTACTCTGCCTGTGTTTCTTTTTGTTAGTATATCAAGACCATCTATGTTAGAGATCACAGCCAACCTTCTCTGCCTCATCTCTGCTATGCTATTTTTCTGCCATTGGTTGTCTACTTTTTTCCTTCATCTCACTATCTGCCCTGTTCATTGAGGCCTCTCTGCCACTGTTCCTGAAATCCTGATATTTTTTTCTCCCTCTCTATAATGTCCTTCAGTATTTTTTGTAGGGTTGGATTGGTGGTCATGAATTCCCCCAGTTCCTCTTTGTCATGGAAGCATCTAGTTTCTCCGTTAATTTCTAAAGACAGTTTTGCAGGATACATCAATCTGGGCTGGAGGTTATTTTCTTTCAGGGCTTGGATTACTTTGCTCCAAGCTCTTCTTGATTTGATGGTCTGTGCAGAGAAGTCTGTCATGATTTTGATGGGTTTTCCACTGTAGATGATCTGTTTCTTTTCTCTGACAGCTTTTAATATTCTGTTCTTATATTGAATTTCTGGGATCTTGATTATTATGTGTCTGGGTGTAGCTCTGTTTTGGTTGTAGGTAGCTGGAGTTCTGTATGCTTCATACATCTGCTTATCATTTCTTTTTGTTATGCTTGGGAAGTTTCCCTTAATTATTTCTGTGAATAGCCTTTGCAATTCCTTTGTTTTGACTCCTGCTTCTTCATTCACGTTTTTTATTCTTAGGTTATAGATCCTTCTGTCACCTTCTAGCCTTTGTATTGTTACTGCCTGTTTCCTTGTTATTTTTAAGAGATCTTTCCTTTCATGATCACACATTGCAAACCTGTCTTCAAGTTTTGATAGTCTATCCTTAGTTTCTTTCAAGCAGTTTTGCCAGCTTTCAAAGGAGTTTTTAGTTTTCTGGTAATCTCTTTGAATCTGCTTCATGTATTCTAGATTTTCTTTATATTCTTCATCAAACATTTCTCTCCTTTTTTGTGTTCATTCTTTCATCTGTGTCTTCTTGAGAGGTACTTAGCATTTCTTTTATTAATCGACTTATCTCTTGCTTAACTTGAATTAATATTTCAGCTTTTGAGCTTGTCTACAAGGTCCCAAAGATGTCTCATTATGTCTGATGATGCTGTGTTTGATATTGCATGTTTGCTGCCCTCAATCTCTTTCATATTTACCTCTCCTGGATCAATATTCTCAGGGTTGGTCAATTTTCTTTCTATACCTAGAAATATTTACCAAGCTACATATTTATTTGGGCCTCTAATATCATTCTGCAGCCCCTCTTCCCAAACACCTTTCTTCTATTACTATATTAGTAGGTTTTTTTCAAGTAATGATAACTCACCCTTAAATTTCCCTCTGGTCTCCCAGCTTGGAGGAATAAGTAAATAATAAATAAATAAATAAATAAATAGTAGAGCTTTGTTTGTTTGTTTGTTTTAAAGGCAGAGGATATAAACTATATTAGTCAGCTTTCCCACCATTGAAAGCCACACTTTAAAGGAGATCTAATTTGGTTCATGGTTTAAGAGGATTCAGCCCATGGTCAACTGGCTCCAAGGCAAGATCATAGAATAAGGGTGTGGGGAGCAAAGATGCTTATTGCATGGTGGCTACAAGCAAGATCAGGGGAACAGTAACAGAGGAAGGGGTGAGGTATCCAGATATGGCATCTAAGTCACACCTCCATGACCCATTCAGGTACACCAAAATTATACTTTACTAGTCCCCTGAGGACTGCCAAGCCAATCAAATTGACATAGTTTTAATCATCCCACCCCATGTAAACTTAACATATTTAAATGATATTTACTCTTTAAATAAACACAATAAGTTAATTCCACCTAACATGATGCAACTATCACAATAATCACAATAATCCCTTGACAAAGTCCTAACAGTTTCAGCATTTTCCAAAAGTGTAAGTCAAAGTCTCTTCTAAGACTCAAGGCAAACTCTTAGCTGTGAACTTCTGTAAACATCAAAAAGGAATTACATAATCCCAAATTATAAAGGTACAAGGTAAATATTCTTATTCCAAAAGAGAAGAGTAGGAGATAGAAAAAAATCAGACCAAGACAAGCAGGGTAACCATTAGGGTTTCAGGGTAACCTGAAAACCAGCAAGGTAAACATTGAATCCTACAGCTCTGTCATAGTTTGTGTCTGGATGTCTCCTCAAGGTCTCATACAGCCATGAGGGGAGGGCTTTTTAAAGGCAGCTGAATCTGGAGTTTGTGATTAATTCACAGTCCAGTGCTGAGATTAACAGTGTAAGCGCTAAACCTACCCCAGGCTGGTAGCCTACATACAATATAAGGAACAGAAAGAGTTTATCTTCTCTCTCCTCTCTCACCCTTTTATTGCTTTTGCTGTCTTCTGGTACCATGAACTGTTGCCTCTCTGTCTTGAGCCACCCTGCCTTCAAGTCAATGGATTATAGACTAAAACTTCAAGCTATGAACCAAATAAATCTTTCCTCCTTTAACTTTGGGTGTCAGGTAAATTATCTCATCAGTGAGATAAAAGTAATTAAGACAAACACCATATCTGGCTATCAGGGCACGTAGTGAAAAATGTAAATTCCAAAGGGTGGCAGCCCCACCCGTATGACCTTGCTATTGTAACCCATATGGCCTCTCTCTCTCTTGAACTAATGCCACTCATTGCCTGCAGCTTTCCTTGGCAAAAATCTCATGTTCCTGAATCTCCAGTTTCCTGGGGTTTCCATAGAACCTTCAGCTTCATTTCCATAGCTTGACGCTATGCACTCTTAACTCCTGGTCCCCTCTGCTCTGTTGGGTCATCCAAATCCCTCGACTGGCCTTCCTATCTCTAGGCTCACTCTCTACCAGCTTCTCTACACATCCACCCAGCACCAGAGAAGTACTCCAAATTTTAAATCTATATGTTCTCTGTATTATAGTCAGCTTTCTTTTGCTGTGACAAAATCTCTACTATAAACAACTTACAAGGAGGATAATTTTACCTGCTCATACTTTTAAAAGGTCTCAGTCCATGGTCACTTGGTCCTATTATTGCTTTTGAACTTGTGGCAAGGCAGAGTATCATGGTAGGAGAAAGCTGTTCATTTCATGGTAACTGAGAAGCAAGAAGAAAGACAGGAAGAAGGCAGAGTCCTGATATCCCTTTAAGGGCACCGCTCCAACAACCATACCTCCTTCTGCTAGGCCCCACCTGCCAAAGGTTCCACCACTTCCTAGGAGTGCCACAAGCTGGCAACCAAGCACATGTATTTTGGGAAGATATTCAAGATCCAAACCACAACATTTTCTCTCTTAAACATTTTCAGTGTCAACACATTACTTAGAGAAATAGTTCTTAATTTTTTTTGGACATCTGATTAAAACTTGAGTCACTTTTTTTTCTTCTTGAAAGCAAGTCACCCCACAGCATTAAATCCTGACAACTCTATCCCTAGAGTATAGGTCTCCAAAGAAGTGTGCACTAGATAATCCAAGGTGGCTCAGAAAAACAATATTTGCATTTTTATTTTCCTTATTCTTAACTTTTAACAAAACTAAAAAGGAAATAATGGGAAAATGACTTACATGTAGTCAGGCTGAGTGTATAGAGTGATGACTACCCTAACAGTGTTCATCACTGACACATCTAAGTTCCGCTAAGGAAGAAGAAGATTCCACTGGGAACCGGTGGTGTAGCTTCACTCATTTCCTCTCCTTCACTATATAGGAATGAATTGCACCCTGTCTGATAGAGGATGCCATTAATGGTTAACTTTATAAAACTAAGCCCTTCATAAAGCAGATTCTTGGCAATTCTAAGTTAGATGGAAAAGTTTATACCCCACACTAATACACTAGTTTTTTTGTGTGTCAAAAGACCTGAAAGAGTTGTCCAACTAAAGGTTGACTCTCACCTTTTTCCTTTTAGAAAGACAAAGATCCCATGCTGCCTAATTTTCCTGTGATGACTAGTGGCAGCCAGGAGTATGCAAATGTTTTCAGAAAAATAAATATATTTAGTAAGTTTCTACAAGGTAAAGATGACATTTTAACAGTGAATAAGAAAATAGCTGCTTTTCTAAATCAATTTGCTATTTCAAAAATAGGTGTGGCAGGCAAGCTCTGATTACCACTGCTGATCTCCCCTTCCTAATATCCATGCTTTTATGTGATTCCCTGCACTTGATATAGCTGCTCCTGTTTGCCCTCTAACAAACAGAACATAGGAAAAGTTATTTCTGAAATGATACTGTGTGAAGGCTAGAATTTCCATATTATTCAATGCTTCTTTATGGAGGAGAAGCCCAGTGGCAAAGTCTACTGTCTTTAGCCAGTAGACATCAAGGATATCAGGCCTATCAACAGGTCATGAGTGAATTTAGAAGCAAATCCTTCCTCTCTCTGGCCAGGCCAATACCTCAACCACAGCATTGTGAAATCTTGAGACAAAAGAACACAGCTGAGCCACTCCTCAAATCCTGATCCAGACAAACTTTTGACTACTGAATGTCTGCTATTTTGAGATACTAATTTGGGGGATAATTTATTACATAGATAACTCATATATTTGGGCAAATATTTCCCTATCACTGAGTTAATAGCTAGAAATAATGTGAATGTGCCTTAATTGAAAATAAAAATCTCTCTGCTCAATAAAAAAATAGAAACAGAATTTCATAATCTATTTTAAAATATGCCAATTGTTAGAAATATTAAGTGTCTTCCAAAGAGTGTACAAAATGACTGAACAGCATCAAGAAAGATGAAAAGTTATTAATTTCAAAAAATGATCATGTTGTCTGAAAATAATGATAATTAGATTTCTCCCTTTTCTACACATACGTCTTTTCTTTCTCTTGCCTGATTGCTCTAGCTAATATTTTGAGTTCTATTATTGAACAAGAGTGGTGATAGTGGACATTTTTGTCTTGTTCCTGATTTTAGAGGGAAAGTTTTCAGCTTTTTCCCATTTAATATGATGCTGCCACTGATTGAATACAGTATGTTAAACCATCCTTTCACCCCTGGGATAAACCTACTTGGTCATTTTGTATGATCTTTTTGAAGATTTGTTGTATTCTGTTTGCCAGTATCTTGTTATGGATATTTATATCTATATTCATTATTGATATTAGTCTGTAGTTTTCTTCTTTAGTTGGTCTTTGTCTGTTTTTATAATCTTGGAGGCTGGCTTCCAGGAACAAGTTTGGAAGCACTCCTTTCATTTCAATGTCATTGAAGAGTTTGAGAAGTATTGGTGTTATTACCTCCCTGAAGGTATTGAAGAATTCATCAGTCAGTCCATCAGGTCCTGGGCTTTTCTTAGTTCATAAGTTTTTATTACTGCCTCAATTTCATTGCTTGTTATTAGATTGTTCTAAATTTTTATGTCTGCTTTGTTCAGTTTTAATAATTCATATATCTAGTAACCTGTTTCTTCAAGATTCTTCAATTTGTTGGAGTATAATTTTTCTTAGTAATTACTAACTATCTTCTGGATTGTGGCAGTATTCAGGGTAATTTCACATTTTTCATTTCTAATTGCACTGATAGGAGTCTTATCTCTTCTTCTTTTGGTAAATTTGTGTGTTAATCACTTTTCTCATTGCAGAAACAAAATACCTGACACTCAAAATTAAACAAGGAAGGGTTTATTTTTAGCTCACTGTTCATAGAGATTTTAGTCCATAGTTAATTGGTTCTAAGACATGGTGGCATGGCAAAGGGGCATGGCTGAGGAGAAACAGTCCATAGCAAAGCAGGCAAGAAGCAGCAAATCTGCCTTCTTTCTGTTTCTTTATACTCCATCCAGGCTATACACTTATTTATTAGTACTACTCATTCCCAAAGTGGGGCTTTCCTCTTTAGTAAATTCATTCAGGAATGTAGAGAACTATGTTAATCTAACTAGGAAACTAATCCAGATATCACATACCCTCATCCATATTCACACCTGCTAAATCCAGCCACTTCCAAAAGGCCACATACATGAATGCAGGAAGATTTAGAAGGGACATCTAGATACAAGCCATAACATTTTAGCTAAGAGTTTATCTCTTTTGATTAGTCTTTCAAAAAACCAACTCTTCAATTCATTGATTCTTTGTACATTTCTACTATCTCAACTTTATTAATTTCTGCTCTGATCTTTATGATTTCTCCCTTAAACTAGGATCTTATTTGGACTGTTGTTCAACTATCTTTAGGTTCATCATTAGGTTATTTATTTGAGCTCACTCAGATTTTCTAATATAAGCATTAGCTGCAATAAACTTTCCTCTTGTGACTGCTTTCATTGTGTCCCATAGGTTTTAGTATGTTGTACTGGCATTATTGTTTGGTTCCAGAAATTATTTAATTTCTTCCTTGATTTCTTCTGTTACTCATAGTGTGTCCCATACTGTATTACTGAGCTTCCAGGTGCTTATAAATTTTCTGTGGTTCATTTTGTGACTGATTTCTAGTTTCATTACATAATGATCTGATAGTATATATGAGGTGATTTTGATTCTTTTGCATTTATGTCATCAGACTTCTTGAAACAGTATGCTGTCTGTTTTGGAGAAAATTCTGTGTGATGCTGAAAAAATTCTATGTACTGTCTTGGTAAGGTAGACTAATCCATAGCTACCTATTAACCCACTTGTTCAACAAATCACCTCTGGTTCAGCTCTAATATTTCATTGTTGATTTTTTGTTTAGTTGATCTGTCTCTGTAAGGTATTCAAGCCATCCACCATGATTGTGTTAGTGTGTATTTAATCTTTTATGCCCAGGAGAATATTTAGTATATATATACTTACAATTGTTATATCTTCCTCTTAGGTTGCTCCTTTAGCTAATATGTAGTGAATTTCTTTGCATCTTCTGATCAGTTTTAGCTTGAAGTTTACATTTTATAAGAGTACAATTGCTACTGCTGCTTGCTTTTGTCATCCTGGTGCATGGAATATTGTTTTCCATCTTTTGATTTTTAGTCTATGCATTTCTTTTTGAATTAGGCACAAAAGACCACCGAATTCTGTTTTTTGATTCAGTCTGCCAAGGTGTGTCTTTTAACTGAGGAGCTGAGGTCATTTAAATTGAGAGTCATTACTGAAAGGCATTAATTTATTCATGTAATTCTATTTTGTCTGTTGATTCCTTTAATTTTCCTTTTTTGTTTCAATACTTGCCTTGCTTGGTGTATTTATTCCATTAGATTTTTTGACTTTGTTGGTTTCATCATCTCTGTCTAAGCCAGTGGTGGCGAACGTGCTGCATGCATGCTGTAGTGGGCTGTTTGTATCATTAAAAGGCTAAAAGGTTTGCCATTGCTGATCTAGGCTATTCTTGTTTATTTTTTGGAGTGCTGGAATGGTGTTTACATACTTCTTAAGGTGATTTTTGTCATGCAATTTCCTTATTTTTCCATCAATTTTAAAAGATCATTTTATAAGATATATTAGTCTGACATTATCCTTTACATAGAAGACTCCAAAATTTCCACCAAAAGAGTTCAAGAATTAATAAACAAATTCAACAATGTAATGGGATACAAGGTCAACACAAAAAAAACAATAGTGTTCTTGTACACTAATAGTAAACTCACTGAGAGAAATTAGGGAAAAAATCTTTCACAACAGTATCAAGAAAAATGAAATACTTAAGAGTTAACCTAACCAAGGAAGTGAAAGCCTTCTCCAAGAAAAATTATAGAATTCTGAAAAAGGAGAACAGAAAGGATGTCAGAAAATACCTGGATAGGAAACATCAGTATTGTCAAAATGGCCATAATCTCAAAACTAATACACAAATCTAAGGCAATCACAACAAAAACATCAATAGCATTCCTCACGGAAATAGAAAAAAAATCCTAAAATTCATATGAAATCAGAAGAGACCCAAAGTAGCAAAAGTAACTCTGAAAAAAAGTAAAGCAGAAGGCCTCACAATCCCAAATTGCAGGTTATAATTAATATAGTAATAAAAAACAGTATCATATTCACATAAAAACAGGCATGTAGATCAATAGAACAGAACAGAGAATGAAGAAACAACCCCAGACACATTCTGCCACCTGACCTTTGACAAAGGGGCCCAAAACATACACTGCAAGAAAAATAGCCTCTTCAGCAAATGGTGCTGGGGAAACTGGCACCACATGCAGAAGATTGAATCTAGACCTGTATCTCTCACCATGAAATAAACTAAAATCAAAGTAGATCAAAGGTGTAAATATAAATATTAAAACACTTAACCTGCTGGATTATAAAATAGGTAAAACTCTTGACATCATAGGAGTAAGTGAAGACTTTCTAAACAGAGCTCCAATTGCCCAGTAAATAACAACAAAATTCAACAAATGGGATGATATCAAATTAAAAAGCTTCTGCACAGGACAGGAAACAACCAAAGGAGTGAAGAGATAGCCTACCAAACAGAGGAAAGAATGTACCAGCTACACCTCAGACAGTGCACTAATATATAGAATATATGATGAACTCAAAAACGTTAGATCCTCCTAAAATAGAAGACTCAATCCAAAAAAAGGACAACTGAATTGAATAGACACATAGAAACACATAAGAGCCATAAACACATGAAAAAATGTTCATCACTGCTGCCCATTACAAAAATGAAGATTAAAATAATGTTGAGATTTCATTTTACTCCAGAAAGAGTGGCAATCATTAAGAAAGCAAATAATAGCAAATTCTGACAAAGCTGTGGTGAAAAGGAACCCCCCTACATTGCTAGGAGGAATGTAAACTAATAGAACCATTATGGAAAACAGTATGGAGATTCCTTGAAAAAGTAAATTAGAAATTCTGTTTGATTCAGCTATTCTTCTAGTAGGCATCTTCCTCAAACAGCTAAAGACATCATATTAAAGTGATGCATACATGATGGCGGCACAATTCACAATAGCTAAGTCTTGGAAGCAGTCCATGTCTCCATCAACAGACAAATGAATAAAGAAAACGTGGTGTCTCTGCATACTGGAATACAACTCTATTATAAAGAGCAACAAATTTGAGACATTTGTGGGAAAATGAATCCACCTTGCAAACATACTGTTAAGTATAAATAAGTCAGATTCACAAGCTTAAATACCATACAGTTTCTCTCATATGAGAAAGGCAAAGTAGAAATAAAGAGCAAAATAAAAGATAGATTAAAGGAAACAGGGAGATAGGCCTTTTTCAAAAGAGTAAGGGAGTAGGAGACAGAGGGAAGAGAGGAAGGGGACATAAAAAAGAATTAAGATGTGTCAAGTATATGTACCAAATACTCAAAATGAATATAATCATTGTTTGCAAACATATTTATTTATTTATATATATGTGTGTGTAAATAAATAAAATGCACTATGAATATTGTGAAGTGGGAAGAAATTAGTCAAAAGGAAAGAGGAACTAGAGTTGGGGAAAAGGGAACAGAAGGAAAGAAAAAGTAAAAAAATACAAGATTGTTATAATTTCTTTGTTCATTAAAAAAAAGCTAAAATTGTTTGCAGAATTTTTACAACTATATTTTTCACTCTGAGTAACCACTTTGAAGACAACAACACTCAGTGTATTAACTGTTGTTATTCTCCTATTATTTTGTTTTTATGTTTTCCATAAAGTTAAATAAATTCCATGAAAAAATGTTTTCAAGAAAAGTCTGAGCAGAGTGCTGAAGATTAAATAAATATAGCATAATTATTTAGTTTGTTCTTCCAACAAACATTCCTTCAACTGGAACTTTATCTCTTTGTGAAGCATCTTGTTTTGGTTAAAATTAGAAATCAGAACTGATCTTAGAACCTGCCTTTTACAATAACATTCCACAAAGTGTTAAAGCAGAGTTTGCAAAGATATCAGAGCACTTTCAAACATAGCACTCATTCTAATGCTTAAGAAAATTTTTGCAGAACCAAACACAAAGATATATCTTTAAATTTTACCCATTCAGTTTCATCTTTGTGTATTTTATAAGGATATAATAAATAAATCTGATGGTGCAATTATACAAATAAATGCATAGCCACATGAACAATTAACTCCATATTTAAAGATGGCGTACTCCAGTTACTGTTTGGCATATACAACTGAGAGAGGACCGATAACCCTGGCCTTGAAGAGAAGTCCTGACACTTTCCTTTGGCTCGCACAACCTATCTGCCTAGTCCTATGCTTAAAACACTTTGAGTGAGTTTAAGATCTGCACCTCCCTCCCCACAACACTGTGCCTACCCCAACCCCAGTGTCCACTGAAGAACTCCTACTTACCTTTCAATGTTCAACCTGACATCCATTCAGACGTGTTCTTACCCTCCCAGCCCTCCTCCCCTCCCCTTCTTCAAACTCTCACAGGACCCCGTAATTCTTTTATTACAGGACTTGCACACTGTGCTGTCCTTTAAAGGTCTGTTTCTTTTCTACTTACTTTTACCAAACTGAGGATTTTCTAAAAAATATCTATTAAACAGATGAAGGAGTGCATAAAGGATTTTTTTCCAGAACATTTTCTCTATGACTAAAAATAGATAAAACCAGATTAAGAGGGAATCTCCTTCCATCTCATGGTGGCTAGCATGTTAAAGAATTGAAGAGGCACGTTAAGGAATCATGCTAAGGTTGTGTCTACTTTTATTATTATTGTAGCCTCATGTCTTACCCATTGTAGGGGCTCAACTAATGTTTGTCTATTGATTCACATACTCTAAACATTCCTACCTTGCACAGATTTGAATTTACCTCATGGTTCACATTGCCCTTCCCAAAACATTCTCAGATACTGTTAGAGTAGCATGTGGGAAGAGTTAATGTGGGTGATGTTGCAGGAAAAGCTGACAAAGAGACTGGAGAGGAAATGACAGTTCAATAGGGACCAAAATTCTATCAGCAATTTAATGGGAAATGATTCACAAACACAGAATGTACAGACAGTACAAAATGTTCCAGTACTTCAGAAAATAAAAAAGATTTATTTAAAAACAAACAACCTTGGCAGGTTCTAGCAGGGTAAAATTGTTAAAATTAAATCAGTCCTATTGTCAGAGCTTTTCAGTTGCAACTAGTACGAGATTAACTTGAATAAGAAGGGGTTTTGTAGTCTCATGTAAATGTCAAACCTAGAAGTTTGTTTCTAGGATTCCCAAACTGTCTTCCAGAGGGGCTGCCTTCCATTTTCCCCTTTCCTTATCCATCTGTCCCTACGAGTCCAGGTCTGGCTGAGTTTTTTACTATCTCTTACTGCAGGCAAGTGTCCTCCTTGGGCAGAAGGAATAAGGATAAAGCCACTGACAACTCCAGGCAAAGGACATTCCATTCACTGTCCAAAAGCGACAGGTTTCTCTTTCTCTCAGATCTACATAAAGTGGCAAAGGAGGCTGGTGAGACCAGATCAAGGCCCACATGCCACATCTGCAAGAGAAAACACTCAAAATTCCCAACCCATAAGTCTCCTTCCATCTTTCCACCGCCTGTCAGCATTAGTGGTCATTTCTATGCAATGTCTTGGCATGTATTTCTTCATTTGGCTTTTTGTCTTAAGCATTTTCCCTGTTCCTACATAGGCACTTTAATAATCAGTTTCTAATGCTAAATATTAAATGAAATCGTTATGCAGTAACTTACCTCTCATTTTCTTAATGATTAATAATTATGTCATTTCCCGATATTGCCATATTTTGCAAATACAGTAATTATTCACTTCTTACCTGTAATATGTCATTTTTAATGGCTATTTCCTTAAGATAATTTGCAGAAATTGAATTAATGAGTGAACATGTGTAAACGCGCTTCAGCACCAGAGTCTTCCCCAGAGTCAGATGTGATGAGCAGACAGACATGGTCTGAATAGTCATGGTCCTGAAATGTTCTCAGGTGGTCTTTGTCAGTCCTACCACACGTATGGTCTGACTTCTTCATCTGAGAAAATGTGAGTGAAACTGCCCAGAAGAGCCCACAGCCTATAATAGACTCTTGCTAAATTAGGTAAATCTACAAGGGGTCTACTTTACTTGCATGCATGTGTCTAAGGTACATTTCAAACTGCTTGGCTTTCACCATACAAAGTATAGAGCAAAGAGAAGCAAAAAACGTATTCAGAATCATTTCTACAAACCCTAATATAAAAGGAAAAGTGTTTACCTTTTATTGGTCTAGTCCCTTGAGCTTTTTTTATGTGTTTTGAAGAAAAATAAAAGGACAAATAAATCTAAAGGACCTTTTTTTTCACAAACAGGTATCATGAGATTTGCACTTTTCCTTTTGGAAAAGTATTGAATTTTTAAAGATTAACAGAGCCTATCATTGCTTAATTGTAGATTCCAATCCTGGATTCTTGAAGAATAATCTATGGAGGGTTTTTTGTTGTTTTGTTTTGTTTTGTTTTGTTTTGTTTTGTTTTTGTTTTTTCTGGTACTAGACATTGAACCCAGGGCTTTGTACTGAGCTACATACTCAGCCCTTTCCAAATTTATTTTGAGATAGTATCTCACTGTCACTAAAGTTCCCCAGGCTAACCTCATACTTGTAACCAACCCTCTTGCCCTCAGCCTCCCAGAGTGCTGTGACTACAGATGTGGACTCCCACACCCAGCTTGAAGATGCCTGGACTCCATCCCAGATTCTTCCACTAGAATCCCTGACAGGAATTATTTGTCACACAGGTGATTCTGACAAAAAGCCAGGGCTTGGTGTCTTAATTACTTTTCACTTGTTGCTGAGACAAAATATCTGATGCCTAAAATTAGGGAAGGAAAAGTTTATTTCTTATAGTTCTTGGAGGTTGCAGTCCATACTCAGTTGACTCCAAGGCAGGGTGGGATGGCAGGGTCGCCATTCATGGCAGCCACAAACAGCAGGCAGAACGGGCAAGAGAGAGAAGCACACCTTCTTCCCGCCCTTTCTTTGTATGCAGGCTCCACCCCTAGGCACTCACACCACCAATCCAAGCACTAGACAATGAACCAATCACAAACACTAGATTTGGTGTCCATAATTGCATGAGGTTTGGGGGCCACTGACATAAACCATGACACTTGGGAACCAAATAAATTGGCCATCCATGAGGCACCTCTATTAATCTCAGCTATATTTTTTGGAACTTCAATTAAATCTAAAACAGGCATTAGCATTTCTTTATTTGTCTTCTTTTCTCCTGCCCCCTCAATGCCCTGACTGGAGGACTGTAGGTTCCTTGAGCCCAGAATCATTGACTCTTTGAGACTTCAGTCTCCTAGTCTGCTACTTGGCCAAGAAAAGGTAGTGATTCTTGGGCTCCTCTAAACCCACTACCAGTTGTCTGTTTATGCGTCTATCATTCGTCCTAACCCACACACTGGTGAGAGCAAGTTCAAACATTTTCCTACATGGCTGGTAAGGCTCGGAGCATGGCACTTCTCAGACATCAGATAGGTATGTGATGAGTAAGGTGTGAGGGGAAGCTAGCATCCATCCACTCCATGCCAAGCACCAAGTAAGGCCTTCTTCTACACAGTTTCATGCTACCCACATCACACCTACGAGGTAGGATTTAATGTTGCTAGTTTGCTGGTAAGAATAAAAGTAATCATCAAGTGAATTTCATTCCATCAGAAATTGTTTACAGTCAGGAGCATTAAAAGTGAGAATACATGTTCCTTTTTTCTACCTGCTGGCTAGTTTTCTTGAGATAATTTAAGCCCACGGCCAGAATTCTATAGCTAGATCCCTTACATGACTGACATAGTCACCTAGAGGTACCTTCTGTGTTGGAAATGACCAGACCAATGAGTTCTGACCCACAAAAGAGACCTTTCTCTTTCAATGGTGTTTGTTATCATGAGATCTTGGTGTTTCAAGTAGGATTATGGCATTTGGGCTGGGCACTTAAGATTTCTCTAAAGGCCAAGGCTGAGTAATTTTCAGGTAATGAGCTTTAATGTTGAAGGAAAAAGACACTCTGAATCACCCTCTGAACCTGTGCCACAGATCTGCTGTGATAGTATCTGTGTTCTAAAACATTGCATAATTGATCTTGTGACTTGAAATTGAATCACTTTCAAGGTTTCTTCCAGAGTGGTTTCACCTTTCTGAACTATACTGTCTCAGTTGTATTTGTCCAGACAGCTGAAGAAAAAGAAAATGATACCTCCCTGGTGTTTCTGCCTTGTCCAGCAGTCTTTAAAATCACTCTGATCCCCCTGGGTACCCTCAAAGACAGTGGTGCACTACAGGCAAACTCTGCTCCAGCCCAAAAATGAGATGCAGAGGACAGGGGTCACCTCAGACACAGGGTTCAGGCTTTAGTTCTGCAGGACTCTGATAGAAAGTGACCCAAGTTATACAAACCTTTATTCACATTATAAAAAGAATTAATAGCAATACAAAAAGTATAGTAAAATTCACCAAGCTACACCCCACTCGTTCAAAACTAGGGATCATAAAACCTTAATGCTCTCTCCCTTCACAGATAAAGCAAGATGTGGGCTCATGGAAGTTGAGCCACTTGGTAGAAATCACACAGCTATCAAGCAACAGCAGCACTTTAAAGGTGGCTTTCCAGAATTTAACTCCAATGCTCTGTTTCTAAGAAAATTCTGCCTTTAAGCGGAAGGAAAAGCTGATTAGGCTTGAGGAAGAAGAAGCAATAAATACAAATTAAACGCTCACATTTCACCTTCCCAGATGGGTAATCATGGAGAAATCAGTTGACTACTGTGAACTTCAAGTTTTTTGACCTAAAAAAATGACCCTACTACAAAGGTTATGAAAATTAACTGGCATAAGACAAGTAAACTAGCTACACTTCACAGGTACTCAATAGATTCTATGCCCCTTCTTGAAATAGCTGTAAGTTAGCCGTCATTCTTGTCCATTCATTAAAGAGGTCTCCAAAGGACCTTTAATATTGTTTTTTTGACCTGTTCTTGTGTTACTTTATTTATTCGTTTCTTTATTGTCTGTCTCTTCCCATTAAACACTACACAATAAGGACATGCTCTTTTCCGTCCTGTTCCCCACCATCCCCAAATCCTAGTACAAGGCCTGACCTATAGTGACAATTAGAAAAATTTGGTAAATTACATAAAGGAATTACAAACTTCATGAAGAGAAGTGTAATTACTTTGCCCCATCATTTTCTTTCTAAGAGATATAATGCTTCACTAATTGTTTTATCCTAAAGTTGTAATATGTAAAGGGTCTGGTTATATATTTTTTCTTTTTATATACACACATTTATACTTATATAATAAGTTACATGCTTATTGTATTGGGATATCAAAATAAAGATACATCATATATAAGAATGGTTGTCATTAGGAGAAAAAGTAAGAGAATAGGTATTTAGAGAGAAACAAAGAGAAACTCAAAATGAATCTGCAAATATCCTATTTCTTTTCTCCCCACACCCCAACCAGGAATTCAGCCAAGGATCTTCCACATGTTAGACAAGCATTCCATAACTGAGCTAAATCCAGAACCCTCTTACTTATTTTCTTTTTCTCTCCTTTTTTTTTTTTTAGATAAATTCTCACAATGTAGCCCAGGCTGGCATCAAAGTCAAGATCCTTCTACCTCAGCTTTCTGAGTACTGGAGTTACAGACATATGCCACCATGCCCTGATCCTCTGTTTTTTTAATAGTAAAAAATGATATAAAAAGTAAAAAAACTAATTAAATCAGAGGAAGAAAACTGACTGGGAAATAGGCATTGATAGATATAGGCGGCATGAACTGATTCTGACCCAATAATCTAAAAGAAAATACTTCCAATTCAAGCTTACAAGATGATGCTAACCAATTGATCCAATGATGAGTAGATGACAAGCACCTGGGTCAGGTGGAAAAGCAAGGACAGGGGTGTTAGGCATCAGGGACTATTCTTTCGTCAGCTCGATTTCCCAGCTGCTCTGATCACCATCAGCAGAATTCAGAGTGTATCTGCCTCAAGAAGAACCTATGAAATCATCATTATCAGAGCAACATCACTTCCTGTAAGACTGTGATCAATGAATATTATTAAGCAAATACAGTAAGTGTGAACATTGCCCTATTGTAAGACATTGTCCAGCTTTAATCAGCTTATGATCATTAATAATCCCTAAATTGTGAATTTTCCACAACTAAGGTCTGTTCCTTATTCATTTCATGTGTTGGCTGTGGCCCCATGTGGCTTCTTTATTTCGGATCTAATGGAAAGGAATCACCATGTAAGTGTAGGGCATTCTGGACTCATGGCAGTGGGAGAAAAGAGCGTTCTAAACTGTTATGGCCCATAAGGACTCTGCCCAGAACTTATGCTCAGAGTTGACATACATCATTTTCTCTCACTCCACTGGCCAAAGCAAGTCACATGATCAAGCCCCATCTCAATGAGAACCATAGGCAGACTTCTTCTGCAGAGAGCACTGTAAATTGTATGGCTTCAGGCAGGCATGTATAAAACTCCTGCAGCATGCAGTGAGTGCGGATAATAATGCAGTATTCCACACATGTCACATTCTCTGCCTTTTGTGGTCAATAAGTGAGATTTCTGACTCACAACAAACATACTAAAACTTACTTTTTGTCACTTAGAAAAGTATTTCTTTCAGAGACACAAGCTGCCAAAGAATGTATTAAATATTCCTTGAAGTTTGCAGAAACTTCTTCTCTAGGGTAAAAGCAATAAATAATAAACATTCCCTTGCCTCATTCTAATATCCTATGATTCTTCCAAAATTGTCACAGCCACACCAAACAGATTTAAATAGATTCTAGATTCTATTAGATCCACAGATACTACTTGGATAATAATCATATCTCAGAAGAACAGATGGCATCAATGCCTAGGCTGAGTTTGTTTTGTTAAACAATAATTTGGAATTTCCCCACTTTGGGTTTGCAGTCAGGGTGGAAGGAAATTTAATGAGATGAGCCCAGGCTTTATATAATGCTCTTTGGTCACCATCTTGAAAGTCTTGATAGTTCTGAACATAGAATATTCATTTTAATTCTGCACTGGACTCCACAAACTATGACACCAGTCTGGCTCTGAATAGATATTTCCTCTTCTGGAAAATTTCCCTGACACTTCTGGTGAAGATAGGCACCTCTCCTAAGCGTCCCCATATGGTCCTGTGACCACGGCCCTGACACTCTGTACTGGAATTTATTTATGTATTGCCTTCCCCTAGGGTCCATGGATTCCTCGAAAACAGAAACAATGCCTAAGTTATCACTGTATTTCCTGCATCTGTTATCCGACAAATGTTTGGTGAATAACTAATTATCAGATGGGGGGGCAAGTTCATAAAATTTCTAGCCTTATGAAATTTCTTCTCTTGCAGAACAGCAGCTCCATCCTGCTGTGGTGTTCGTCCTGTGCTTTGTGCCAGAAAGTGCCAAGTAAGCTGACACCAGCACCTGCCCACTGCTGTTATCTTCCCCAGAGAGACACGAGACTGCAGCTGGACGACTCCAGCATCCTTTGTCTCTGTTTCCCCAGGTTCACTCTTCTTTTCCCAAACAATGTAGAAAATCATGCAGTAGTTCATTGATTTTAATACTTGAAGTTTTCTGCTACTGCCCAAAGCACAGAACAAGAAACAAAAGCAAACTATCACATTCCAAAGGGAAAACTAGGAATTTACACAGCATACATTATTCATGTCCTACATGGGAATTAATGCCTCTGTTTTCAACTAATAAGGTAGTACTGATGCACAAGTAGTGAACACAGAATAAATTTCAACATACCATGAAAAAAACCTACATCTCTCTATATATTCTTATCTCTGAATAGAAATAAACTAGAGCATGTGGCACTTATGTTTAAAAAAAAATTCTAGGCAGCTAACCAAAAACCATTACAGAAATTACTGTAATGTCAGCGTTGCTTGGGTTCCAAGAGTTCACATCCTGACTTTACTATTTACTAGCTGTGTGAACTTGAGTTATTTACCCAAACCTCTCTGAGCCAGTTTCCTGGTATTTTAAGTGTGGCTAACAATATCCGCCACTTCATAGACCTGTTAAAGACAGTAATGAGATCTGCATGCAGATACTTAGCACAGAGCCCCAAAACGCAGAAAGCCTCAGGGAGCCACACTCACCCTTCCTTCCTCTGCCTCTGTTCCCTTCCCACTCTATTCTCCTATTCTCCTTCTCTAAATCAATCTCCAGTTAAAGATTCAGTTAAACCTCCAAACACAACATTCAGTAAATACCCTCAACCCATGGGTGCCTTGGTTGTCCTGTGGGACAATTTCATCAGAAACGGAGAACGTAGTGTACTTTGGAAATATGTGAATAATTACACACTGGGGGTGCCCTCCCTTACATCACTGATCAAAGAGGTCAAAAGTGCCCAAAAGAAGTTTTGTTTTGCTTTAGTAGAAGAAGAAATGGTCACTGACAACTTTCTCCAAAAAGGTCCCTTATAAATAACATGAACTGCTTAGACTTATCCCAAGGGAGTCGTTCTCTGTGACATTTTTCCTCTCCATTCACCCTGAATGTTTCTCATAAATAATATTTGACAAGAAAAAAACTCAGTGGTAAAGCTACGAAAACTCCACCTTCAAACATCTTTAATTTTTAAGGATTTCACTCTTTTAATTCAGGAAGTAAAGTAAATTGCCGGAACCAGCCTTGATCAAAATAACCTAGTAATTACCCAGATCTTGACTTCATGCAATATTAGTATTTAACAACCACCGAATTTGCTCCAAATGAAATTTAAGTATTATCCACAAACATCCATTAATTATTCTGTGTAGACCAGAATATTGTGCTATAGTGATATAGAACCTGAGGATGAGTAAAACACATTTTATTTAAAACCTGAAGAGTAGAGTGGTGCATCAGAATGGAGGAGACAAGAGTTAAACATAAAATCAGAAGGGCACATCTTGATTCTGATACAAGCCTTTAGACAGAAAAACCTTGAACCAAACTTTAATCTCCTCTGATCCCTGAATTTCTCAGCTATTAAAATTGAAATGAACATATCCCTGTTTATTTGAGGAGGTTGGAATGTTTGAATGGAACTGTCCATAGTGAACTTGAAGGCTTATGGCACATTAATGCTGTACAATGGGCCCTTAACCTGAGACCAACCTTAACCTGATGGACCATTGTCATATCCAACACCGCATGCAAAAAATAAGAATGTTTGAGATGTGAGGTGTATATGCACCAGTTCCGCAGGATAAATGTAGTCATTTATGTATCACATAGCCTAGTAAAAAGGAAACTAAATATCAAATATAAATACGTACTAATGTACGTATGCATGGACTTTTTTATTTATTTTAAAGAGAATAAAACAAAACAAAAAATAGAACAAGGCAGATCAGAAAAAAACAATGCAAGCAACACAGGATTTCAAGACAAGACAACAGGAAATCATCCATGGCTACCACAATGTCTCCTGTTCCCTCCGAACTAGGGACATTTTTGTGGCTAAAGAGGACCATTGTTTTCAAGAGCTCCTCTGAAGGATGGTTGCCCTATTGCCCTCCCAGCCCCTTTTCTCTCATGACTGATCCTCCTCAAGTTTGCCACTCCAGAGAGTAAAAAAATTGCATCTCGATGATGCTTCAGTCTGTATTTCCTGAATTACCCACCAAGTTAAGCATCTCATTTTAGTTTTCAATTTATATTTCTTCCCTTACAAATTGTGTTCATATTCTTTGGATTTTTGCTATGGAAAACTACAAAGGAAATGTTTTTTGCTTTTTAAAACTTTGTATATTCTATTTCCACCTTGTAACAAGCAGTTTATTAGCAAATATACTATCAATTTAGCAGCTCATACACAAAGGAAAGAGACATTATCATACTGATGTACGTACTAACTTCATTAAGGGTAAAATGTTAGAATAAGGAAATATAGTATTTCTGTAATATGTGATTTTTTTCCAACTTTTCTTAATTTATGGGTGGTAGTTATGATCTGTTTTTATTTTGTTTTATTTTTGCATTTTAGATTTTTTTTCAGTGCTGAGAATTAAACCAGAATCTTACACATGCTAGGTAAATGCTCTACCATTGAGCCACATGCCCAACCCACCAAACTTTTATATTATCAAATGTATAGACCTTTTTATTCTTTGTTTGGCTTTGTCATTGGTCTTTAAAAAGCCTTCTCCCATGAAAGACTATGAGTTTTCAAAAATTACTAAAATATTCTTCTATCAGTTTAATGTGTATTTCCTAGCATGAAAATCTTTTAGCCATTTATAATTTTGTCTGTATAAGGTAAGATCTCAACTTACTTTTTTTCACAAATAGAAAGTTCCTTCTTGATCATTTTATCACATGCTAAATCTTCAACTATATCTGAGCCAATTTCTTTTCTTTTCTTTTCTTTTCTTTTTGAGACAGTATCTCATTATGTAGTTCAGGTTGGCCTTGAACCCACTACGTAGCCCAGGCTGGCCTCAAAATCACTGCAATCCTCTTGCCTCGGCCTCCTGGGTCCTGGTATTTCAGGCATTCACCGTTATGCCTGGCAGTCTGAGGCAATTTCTTAAACTCAGTTTTGTTCCATTATTCTGTGTCTTTTAGAGCAAAGACTGTACTATGTAACTTTAAATATCCCAGAAACCCTCATGACTCATTCATTTCAGGTCATTACTCAAATATTCCCTTCTCTGCGAGCTCTTCACTGAATATCCTATTTACAATGGCAACTTCTGTTCATGCCCACCTCCCACCCTAAAAGTGGCTCTCTCTCTAGCCCCTTCTTTGCTTCATTTTTCTCCTTAACACGTCATCATCTGACATGTGCTATTTATGTGCATATTGCCTGTAACTCCATATTGTCTCCTAGTACGTTCCAAATGATCATTGATTTTTGTCTATTTGATAGACTTTTGTTTCCCCAATTCTAGAACAGTGCTAAGCAGTGTAACTCTTCAATCATACAATCATTACCTTTCTTTCTAAACATTTACTACCTCTTTTTACACAACCATTCTCCCATGAAATAAAGAACTAATTTGGTAAGTTTTTAAAAATGGGATTTTTGCCAGGGATTTAGCTCAGCCGCATAAGCTCCTGCCTTGAAAGCGCGTGGTTGTGAGTTCGATCTTCGGTACCGATAAAAAAAAAAATGGGATTTTGATTGGGCTAATGTTCAATAAATGGATTATGTTAAGGAGAATCAAAAATGTTATATGAACCTATTATTGATTTATTCCAGTCTTCCTTTACTTAGTAGAGTTTAAAAATTTTCTTCACTAAGGACCTATGTCTTTCCTATTAAGATGATTTCTAATCATTTGTAATGATTTTCTTACTATTCATTCATATCTTCAAGAAACAGTTACCACTGCCTGCTATGAACCAAGCACTGTTCCAGGAGCTATGGATACTGTAGTGAACAAACACAATCTTGCAGTTCATGTTCTAGTGAAAGTGAGATTGTTTTCTCTTATACTTCTCATCCAGTTTCAGTTTGTGACCAGGATCATAGAAAGAATTAAGTTTGTGGATTGAGGTGTCACTATATTTCAATAGTCTCTATATTTACTTACAATCACTTTTCTGAAAATTTACTTCATTTTAATAATAAACAAAAGTCATAAAATGTTTGTCTAGCTACACTGGAAATGGTCACTCAAGTTTCCACAGTACCAGGACTAGTGGCAATCACTCACCAGGTCTGCGAAGTTTACTCACTCTGTGACTGCAGTAACCTGGGGAACCCCAAACCACCTCCTTTATGCGAACCTGTGCAGAGGAGAGGAACATACACTCAGGAGGACTGGCAATTAGACTTTACCCACGTGCCACCACATTTAAACTCGATTTTTCTGCTATGTACCAGGTATTCTTCCCACTGTTTTCTTTCTGTCACTTGATATCATCTAAGTAATTAGAAACACTCAAATTTGTTTACTTACCTACCTTGAAAATTTCTTCAGTTGTTACCTTTGTATATTATTTAATTAGAAACACTCAAATTTGTTTTCTTACCTACGTTGAAAATTTCTTCAGTTGTTACCTTTGTATATTATTTTGGTCGGAAATTATTTCTTATAAAAATGAACACGTAGCTTTTGATTTTACGGGCACCCCTTGGCTAGAGAGTGAAAGAACTAATCTATGTTTGAATGTTGTAAATTCTTACAACAGCCCTAAGTGTGGAGAAGCAGAAATGATGAGTCTTCTAGGACATAAATCAACATTCTAATCTTTCAAAAGTAGGCACACCCATTCATAAGTGTCACAAAGCATTCCAAACGGAATAGGAAGGAATATCTGAATGGAACTGATAACAGCTCAGCCTGAAGCGGAAACACAACAGCCCACTACAAGCTATTGAAAAGTTCCATAGAAAAAAATGACATACAGCAGGAAATTCCTGACTAGTAGCATAATCTCTTACACAAATGTGTTGGCTGATAAATGGATTTTTATGATTTTGCTTATGCCTGCTGCTTATTGCCCCCTTAGATATGTCACCTTGCAAATATATTATAACTTTGCTCTAACTCTATTTAATGGTATGATTCAACAAATTGTAGATTCAATTTTAAGCCCCTCAAAATACTCTTGGTCTTTCATGCAAAAGTGGGCAAAAGAGTTAGTAACTGAAATGCCAGAAGCAACTTTCTTTAAATTAGCTCTCAGGAAGAACATCATATTGAGGATTCAAAATATAAATACTCTAATTTACTACCATGGTATATAAGGAATTAGGCAGTGAAAATTTTTAAATGTTCATTAAGACTACTACTGTAGGTCTATCAACATTTCGCTAAGATGAAAAGCTAAAAACTAAATGAAAGAAATGTGTACTAAGCCCCATATATATGAAAATACTACCCTAGATGTTTTATTTATAAGATCTTACTTCATTTATATGACATCATGTAAAATTAGTATTATGCGCAATTAACAGATCAAAAAAAAGACTAAAAGTTTATCAGAGATTAAATTATACAGTCCATGCCATCCCACTGCTATTTAGAAATGGATTTAGCAACTCTTGGCTTTACTGCCTTCTGTCTCCTCAACACTGGGCAAGTCTCTGAGCTTCTGTGGACCAACTTTTCTCCTTTATATAGAGAAAATGACAATGGCTACCTTACTACCTCCAAAGGTTCCTAGAGTATACCTTAGAAACGACAAAACACAAGTAGTGGCTGTTATTACTAACACAAACAACTAAGTAAACTAATAAGAGAAAGTGATTGGGATTGATTTCCAAACTGTTTCCTTGGATACTATGTTTTCAAATACTTGATGATGCAATCCTGGACTATGTTTTCCGGGCAAGGTCTTACGGGTTGCCGTGAATCATTTCCTTCGTATTCACGAGAAACTATGCCTGGGTAGGTCAGGTTCCCACCCTGGTTTATCTTAAGAATGCATACATTGCGGATGAGCCAACAATTAGCATTGTCCACGATCTCAGGCACAGGAGTCTAAGATTCCCACTCTGCAGATATGTACAGCACAAAGGGCAGGGACAATGGGATCACTGACCTACTGACATTGTTGGCTCACAGTGACAAGCATCTATAGACTCAGAGACAAGAAAATTCCACTTTCCATTGTCCTCATCAACTAAACTTTGTTTTTGAATAAAATGTTAAGTGACTCTGTAACATAAAAAACAGCTGGTAAAAAAAATCTTTTATTACAATATTTCCTCAATTCAAATTTGCAATGTAATTATTATAAAATTAATTAATAATAATGAATTTTAAGGAACACAGAAAATTTTAAATTAAAAGTTATTCATAATAACAATATAAGTCACAACCTCGGGATCCAATTTATTTCATCTTGCTTTGCTTTCATTAACTTGAGACAAGTCTGATGCACAAACAATTGCATATAAGAATGGCTTTTGTTTGTGTAATTATTTTATTTTGTGGTGTCTATAGGTTTGATTGTTTTGTGTGTATTCATATTTAGTAACTTATATTGCTTTTGGATCAAACAGTTAGCTGGAAAGACTTTGTTCAAAAACGTTTGTTCAAAAACGTGAACAAGTTAACCTCACCATACAACTTAACATCATCATCAATTAACATTAATATGGAGTTATGTGCAGGTACAATGATTGCTTATCTGAAGAACTCAGCTGAAAAGAATCAGCTGAAAAGAAATCTAGTACGATGCCTGGGTTAAAAGCAATATGAAGAAATCAATAATCTTCATACATCTGAAAAACAACCTAAAGATATACTAGAAAGAATCATTCTATTCCCTAAGACAACAAAAATTCTAAAATTCCTAGAGACAAACAAGTCATAAAAAAAGATTGAAGCAAATAGAAAGTAATATGTTTAAAGGACTTAGCAACTTAAAACACAAATGCTTTTGAAGTTAGTTTACAAGCATTGTATATCTCATCCCCAAAATCATTAATAGAATTTTTTGACCTAATTCAAAATTAATTTTTCCCCTCGTAAAATTTTAAAAACAATAAGAACTAGGGGAAAGCATCTAGAGAAAAAGGAGAGGAGTGAAGAAGGTCTGATCACACCAACTATTAAAATTGGAGGAAGCAAAGGAAGGAAAGAGGAAACATACAACTACTTGTGTCTGTATTGAACATCTCAGGAAAAACTGTATTAGTTGACTCTGGGGAACAAAAATAGAATGGTCTGTATCATTTAAAATTTTATGTCATATGCATGTATCATCCATTCAAAACTAACTATATAATACAGATATTCATTGGGTGAGTGAAGTTTGTAATGATTTTCTGCTTTATAAAATCAAAGAGGGGGTTAAGAGTATAGCTCAGTGGTAGTGCACTTGCCTAGAACACATGAAGCTCTAGGTTCAAACTCCAGCAATGAAAATAGAAAGAAAGTATATCAACCACCTCTAAATATCTGGAATTCACATATAGGTATATTGGGCTTACAATCTTAATAAGGGATTAGTCATAGCTCTGTCAAAGAAAATAGTGATATATTTTAAAAACCTCAAACTAGAAATCTAGGATAGTCATGATTTCCAAAACCATTTAACATTAAGATATAACATTCAGTATAATCTGGAAGAAGAAGAAAGAAGAAGAAGAAGAAGAAGAAGAAGAAGAAGAAGAAGAAGAAGAAGAAGAAGAAGAAGAAGAAGAAGAAGAAGAAGAAGAAAGGGAAGAAGAAGAGGAGGAGGAGGAGGAGGAAGGAGAGGGAGAGGGAGAAGGAGAAGGAGAAGGATAGGGAGGTCAGGGGAGGGGAAAGAGAAGGAAAAAGTGGAAGGGAGGGGGAGGAGGAGAAAAGGAGATAAATTATAATGTTTATAACTACTACCTAGAAAATACCCTAAGATACAATTATAATTCTATTTTTCCATTCCCCTCCATCCCATTAGAATCCAAATGATTTGTTAACAATTTAATGTATTATTTTAGTCCTAAATTTCAACAGGATTTATACTAAGAAGTATAAAATATACCAAAACCAAACCTTCAATATAATTCCTGTCATATAGAGGCACTCAAGAAATATTTGTTGAATAAATAATACTTACTTAATAAGTATTATTTAATAAGTTATTTTGGGAGGTCCTTATGCTATTAAATAGATTTTTACACTATGCTAATATGGGTTTTTAAGGGTGATTAATATTTTTAAACCCAATTTTGAAAAGGTAAAACCATAGAAATTAGGGCCTTAACAGTTTCAATACAAAAGTAACCAAAAAAGGAACTCAGTCCCATATTTTTAAAAGAAATGCAGCAACAACACCCTAATTGTTCTCTTTAGTCACTTAGTCACGTGGGATCCCTCAAATCCATTATTATAAGAAGACATTCATTATAACAATACAATTGTTGTAGCAAAAGTCTGAAAACAACTTAAATATCCATCAATATAGGATTCGTTATGAAATTCTGGTCACTTATGCAATAAAATACTATATAATTTTTTAAGAGAATAAAGTAGATCTCTCCATGCTAATGTGAAAATACCAATGTTTTAAAATCCCAAGGGAGCTGAACCAGGGCACACACACACACACACACACACACACACGCAGAGTCAGTAAGTGAGGCTGGGATTATGCACAGCTCAGATATTCCTCACAGATCCAGCAGGGCAGTGCTCACAAGCTCTCTAACAGTCCATGTTGCACAGAACTGGCGTTCCTTCAGCTTTGAAAGGCATTGCTAGTTCTTCAGCTAGACAGTAAAGGAAGATGTGTTCCATTTTGGGGCCACATTTGTGATAGTCTTGAACAGTTAGCCTCTATCTAGCCTTTAAAAAAAAGAAGGAAATCTTGCCACTTGCAAGGGATGAACCAGGAGAATACTATACTAAATGAAATAGGACAGACACAGAAGAACAAAAGCTATGTAATTTCACATATTTAAATTAACAAAGTCAAATGCCTAGAAACAAAGAAAGGCACTTGCCGAGGGCTGGTGGATGGAGAAATGCAGCATTACTAATCAACTTGTATGAAGTTTCAATTATATAAGACAAATAAACTCTAGAGATCTGTTATGCAACACAGGCCTGAAGTTTAACAGTACTCTATTGTAAACTAAAATGCTGGGGATGTAGCTTAGTGGTAGAGTGCGACCAATCCCCAGGGCCACCAAAAACGAAAGCAAAAAAAGAGGGAGGGAAGGAGGAGGGGAGTAGAGGAAGGGAGGAAAAGAGCGAGGAGAAGAGGGAGAAAAAGAGGGAAGGGAGGAGGGAGGACAGGAGACAGGGAGGAAATGAAAGAGGAGAGGAGAAAAGACGGGAGGGGATGGAGAGTGAAGGCGGGGAGCGAGAGAAGAAAGTAGGGGCCTCCTGGAGGGCTGTGCATGCTGGTAGGAGCCCCGCTGAAGGCACAGGTAATGCTGGCCAGACTTTTGCTCAGCTACTGATGGAATGGTATGGGTCATCCATGCTGAGTCTCTCCTGCTTTGGTTCGGTTTTTTTTACTGTTTTTCTTTGTCAAGTACATGCAGCTGATTTAATGTGAATTAAATGTACTTAAGGCTCAACTCCACTGTAAAATTCTCTCGTTCGCATAAACTAAATAAGAGTACACACACTGGCATAGACAAATATTTACGCACAGAATATCTGGAGAGATACTCAAGAAACTGTGGAAACATGGATTAGTTTTGCCAAGGACAGGAGAGCTAGAAAAACAGAGTTAAAAGGACAGTATTCACTGTAATATTCTTATATTATTTAAATCTTTATCATGCATATGCATTACTTTTAAAAAATCATATTTTAAATGGACATAAAATCTAACGGTTTAAGACAATAAGATTTCAGTTTACATTGAATATTTGTTTACATCCTACTAATAATTTACTCTATCTATATCCCGATTCTAGCCTATGGGAGCTCGTTGAAAGCTTAGAAATCTTTGAAAAGTTGTTAAAAACTAAAAACTTCTCCCCAGTGAAGTAATATAGATACACATATAAACTTATGAAGTCCATAAACTCTAGATTTAAGCCCTGTATTATGACAACATCTATATATGGAACTCTTGTCAAAAAAATGTTTAACCTTATTCATGAGGTTCTAATTAGATGAACCAATATGTAAGATATTCTTCACACTAACCAACTGAAATTCTTCAAAACTTCAATGGCACAAAATAAAACAAAAGAAAGATATAAACCCCAAAAGACTAAAAGGCATGACAGGGAAATGCACGTGAACCTCAATCAGGGAAGAGCAAGTTAATGGTGTACCTCCATGACTGAGCCCTGTGCAAGACTCAGGATTCAATCCCCTGTACAAAAAAAAAAAAAAAATCATGAACTTGGGAGGAAAAAATTCTGCAAAAGACATATTTGGGTCAAGTCTGGATTCAATATTAAATGGTATCATGGAGTTACTATTTTACGAATGTGGTCACGTCTCTTGAACAATTGAAGGATGAAATGTCATGATGTTTGCCACTTTTATGGTTCAAAAACTACACAGATAATGCAAATGAATATGACCAAACATTGACAATTGGTGAAGTTATGTACAAGGTATACAGGGACCTGTTGCGCTATTTTTTTGATGTTTCTGTAAGTCTTAAATTTTTCCACATAAAAAAAGTGAAGGAAAAAATTCGTTTCACCCTCTTATAAGTCTTAAACAGCATCTACCACCAAATTCTACCCTATCTTACTTATTTTCATGGCTTTCCATCTCCTTTTTCATTGTCAAGATAGATAGGTAGTGTTGTTCAAAAAACTTATGTCCTGATTCATCTCTTCCAAAAATATTGTAAAACACAAAGTCTCAACCCAACCAGAAATTTCTTTAGTCTCTGTCTCTCTTGGTGAAACTATGAGCTTGGCGAGGTCAGAAGCAATACTTTTGCCATCTACAAAGCCCCAGAGCTGAAACACAATAAGGACAGGCAATAAACAGCTGGGATAAGATTTTAGAGCAGCTTACTGATCTGTAGGACTTACGTGTTACTCTTCAGCAGACTGGACCTCATATGGGATGGTGAGAAAAATGTTCAGCTCAAGCCACTGAGCTGAAATTCCAGGGTTGCCTCTCACTCAAGAACAGATAAAAAGAGCCTCTCTTATGATAGTTTTAGGTCACTTTAGCTGGAGCCCGGAAATAAAGAGCACTACAGAAGTGAATTACGTTAACGTTTGCACAGCCATCTGTGCATGCTGCTGGCTTTATCCGACTTCCACCCGTCAGGTTTTTATTCTCTAATGCTACACTGAAGGCACCGTCTGGGACGATGGAGCTACAGAGCCTGTCACAGACAACACAGCACCATCCTGCCTTAGCACAAATAATGCTATTTCAAGCAACTTGGAAACTAAATGACAGAAAGTGCCACAGGTGGAACACCCTGGGAACACAGATGGAATGCTGCCGTGTTCTCATCCCCACAGTCCACGAATGGAGTCACTAAAATGCTGGCAGTGGGTCACAGTGGACCATCACCGCGTGTGCAGAACAAGCCAACTGAATTGGGCTCACTTTGGGGAATAAGCGGCACTCTCCATTAAAACCAAAATCAAATCTACCCATTGCAATTGCTGTTTCACTTTTTGAAATAAATTCTCTCTTGACTCATCACTCATTATTTCCCTACTCTCTTTTCATGTACTTTATTTTCTGTTTGGAGATGTCTCCAGAAAGGAAGCGCATAGCTCTCACCCAACTGATACTTAATTTCTGTAGAACTCTATGAAATAAATAAATATTTTGTTTACAGTAAGGTTTAGAAGACCCAACACAGCCTCTTTATTGAACTCATGAGCATCAATAGGAAAAGAATCAAATTTAAGTAAAGCACTTCAAAAAGTACCACTAATAGACAATTAAGTATGGAGATTTTTTACCTCCCAAAATGAAAGAATTAGGGCTAACGCTATCTTGCCTGCCTTTAGGAAATTACTTATTCTCATTTTTTAAGATCAACTGTTCCCTTTTTCCCATTTTGTTTGCTTCTTTTTATTAATCCAGGAAGACATCAGAGATCAATGAAAGAAGAAAGATTTATCAAAACAGAAAATCAACGCGTTATTCTGTATAATTAATATGCATTAATTTTTTTAATAAACTAAGCTTTGTAGAGATTAAGCAGTGCATCCACACGTTAAGGCAATAAAATACCACCTCTTCTAGAATCTAAAATAAAACAGAAAACGGGGTGTCTTTCACAGCAGTGCTCACCCAAGAACTTGACTGGGAAATTTATATTTGTCTATACAGGAGCAGGTCTACCCCATACTCGCTCTGGATACAATCCATGTAATTCCCCCAAGCAGATATCTGCCTTGTTGCATAACTATTCCAGTCTACACAATGGAAACTACTGTTTAAGATTCCTCTCCTAACTACCATTATCAGTTTTTTAGGCTTAAAAATTAGATATTCTCCAACTCATGTTAATAATTGAACTTTTGACCTGGAAGAAGGAAGAGACACATTTTGCTGATTAGATTTGGCCCATATTTATTTCTTTTTTAAAATTTTATTTAAAGAGAGAAAAAACAAAACAACAAAACAAAACAGAAAAAAGGGTAGCAACAATACAGAATTCCAAAGGAAAGAAAAGAACAAAAAAACACTAAGAAATCACTACTTGATAAATTACATACTGTCATCTTGGAAATAGTTGTTCAAGTTACAAAATTAAAGCATACAAAGTAGACATTCAAACAAAGAGACTGTTAACAGTTCTGTTCAACGATCTAACAAAAACAGTAATATGGTCATTTATCTTACATTAAACATACATGCAGTTATATCCTTTAAAGCACTGTCTTTTCCTCTCTTTTTTACAGTAGCAATTATGCATTTTGGGTTTTATTACTCCTACAGTTCTCATAACTTTTTATACTAGAGATACAATGTGATACTTATAAATATGATTCTTATTTATTTCATTAATGAGGATAGTTTCAAGTTGTCTCCATTTCCCTATGAAGACCTCAAGATCATCCTTTTTCATAGCTGAGTAATATTCCATTGTATAAAAATACCACATCTTTTTCATCCACTCTACGGTTGATGGGCATCTTGGTTGTTTCCAAGATTTAGTTATTTGTAATTTAGCTATTACAAATTGTGCTGCTATAAACATGGGTGCACATATGTCACTGTGATATGAACTTTTCAGTTTTTCTGGGAAAACACCCAGGAGGGGAATAGCTGGGTTGAATGGAACTTCCAATCCTAGTCTTCTGAGAATTCTCCATATTGATTTCCATAGTAGTTGCACCAGTCTACACTTCCACCAACAGTGGAGCAGTGTTCCTTTTTCCCCGAAGCCTCGCCAATATTTGTTATCAGTCGATTTCTTGATGGCAGCTATTTTTTCCGGAGTGAGATGATATCTCAATGTTGTTTTAATTTGCATTTCTCGAATGACCAGTAACAGTGAACATTTCTTCTTCATGTATTTATTTATGGCCCCTATTTATTTCTGATTTGAAGGCCTCATGAATTTCACTCTCTTGACATTTGTAGCTGGGGGTCATGACAAATCTCACTGGCCCAAGCCAGGGGTTAAGAACCAGGAGAAGTAACTGATGATATAACATTTGTTTCCTACCCTAGCTGCTTTCTTATTTTCACCTCCTGTCTGTATCATTCTGTCCCTTTACCCTCTTCTCTCCCTTACCACCCCTTTCACGCCTATGCTGGTATCAGTGACTGCCAAAAAATATTCTAATTGGCAAAATTGTCTATATCTTGTGAAGTCAAGACTGTGCACGCCCTTCTTTTCACTATTTGTCATGGAGAGGCCAGCAAAAAGATTTAATCCAAATAGTATCTAGTGATCCACTTGTCTAAGTGCTTTGATATTTGCTCAGAAATAATAGATGCTGAGCAGATGAAGAGGAGAATGTCTCTGTCTTTGCTTGTGAGAAGCCCAGACACCAGTAAAGGAAAGCAAGCCTGCAAAGAAACTTAATGCCAGAGTAAATCCAAGAGATGGAAAAACAGAGAGAAATGCAAAAATGAAAGTACCAATGAGATAATTTCACCAATCCCTACCAAGAGATTATACTTCAGTGAAACGTCATCCCAAGAACACTAAAAATGACAAGTGTACAAAAACCAAGATTTATTACACGACATGCAAAGATATGTTGAACCTCAAAAAGCATCTTTCTTCCCAAATTTTTGCAGGAAGTTGGGAGCCATGCATCACAAATACTTATTCTTTAGCACAAAAAGAGCTAGATAAAAAGATCACAATGATTGCTAGTAAGAGTTATGCTTCCTCCTATAATGACTCATTTGCCTTCCCCTCAAAGTGCTATCCATGACTGTGCAAACTGAACAGCACTGTGCCGCCAGGCTAAGTGTCCAGGTCTGTACCACATCGGACGGGATGGCAGTGAATGTCTGAGTGCCAGGTTATCTCCCTTCACTTCTTTTGTTGTCCAGCAAATTCAGCATGTTCAAGGAAACAGGAACACATGGTCCTCATACAATCAATGCTTCCTAAGATTGTCCTTTCCACAAAACATGGAAAGGACAACACCACTGGGAAATGGAGGAAGACAAATGCCAATCAGGGGCGACATCTGACATCCCTAATTCATAATAAACTACTTTTTCAACTGTCCTTGTCACCTCTTCCCAACATCGGAGTTAGTTTCTAGACCAACAGCTAAACCTGCCCACAACCTCCGTGTTCCCAAAGTAATATTGCACTAAGTAGTGGGAAGCTGAGGAACAACAGAAGTTGGGAATCGGCAGTTCCTTGTTCCACTCCTGCTTTCCATATCTCAGCTTCCTGGATCTCTAAGCTTAACCTTCTTCATTTAAAAAATATAATAAGGTTCATAATAATAATAATTAGTAACATAAGGCAGGCAAAGTGCTTTATGTGTATTATTCATTTAATCTTCAGGAAAAAAACTTTAAAGTAATATTAATGAGTATCATTATTGTTAGAAATAATTCTTCCTTTACAAACCAAGAATCTACAGTTCTGAGAGGAGTTAATTAACTTACCCAGGCTTTAACCTGAGTGCCTGGACACTTGTCCTTTGATACACAGTAAAATATTTTCCTCTACACAAGTGCCGAAAGCAATGGCACAAGTGCCAATCTAAGCCTGTTGTCATTACTTTTGGTGCTGTTGACCAAGAGCATCAAAAGTGATGCTGTTTTTTGCTACTTTCTCTCTTCCCAGATGCTGGGAACTTTGAGGCTGATAAGTACAAATCACCAATGCGTAGGCAAGTTGATCTACACCAATGCTTCAGGATAATTTTGCACACCAAATAAAAACACTAATATACCTTTTGGATTTTTTAATTATTGAAAACATCTGTTAAGGATGAATGGGATTCAACACTACCTAAAATGATTTCCTAAATATGTTTTAAAAGATCAGAATGACAAAATGTAAGGGACCTCAGTCTTACACATTTTACTTAGGTTTCCTAAATTAAAATTAGAAATTATGCACTATCTTGCAACTAGTTGAGTTGCACTTTTGTTCCATTCTGATTTTTTTAATTCACTTTTCATTATAATAATAAATGCTTATGCCTCATAGTGAGATGCCAATCAAATTAAACACAATAGCAAGTGTTTGGCATACACCTGGAGACTGTTTTAAAAAATTACTTTGCATTTCATCACTTCCTTCCTCATGGCCAGCTAACATCCCCAGGCCTGAAATGGTCATTCTCAAGCTACACATCTATTTATAAATGTGTTCACAGTCTTCCTTCCTCTGAAACATGGTCTATGACCCTGATCATTTCAGGATGGACAAAATAGTGCCATCAACATATGTTTGTGAAGCTCTAGACATCTTGTAAGAAATTCTGCAGTTACTAAAAGCAATTAAGAGTGACAAGGATAGTCCTCTACTATTCTACAGCCTGTCAAGAGAAAAATGTCACCCTTCCCATAAAGTAGGCAGAGGCATAATTAGGAAATAACAGCAGGAATGAATTCCTGGGAATGGTAATGAGAAGACGGTAAAGTATGGCAGCAAGAGGATATGACTTCTCTCCAACACTCCTGAGTGGAACCCTGGTCCACACCCAAGTGTCCAAGAGCCATGGTCCCGTGTCCAAATCATGCAGCACTAAGGGATAACAAGGACAGCAGTGCTCATAAACACATGCCAGCACGCATTTCCATGAAGAAATGAGATATTTGGACATTTCTGACATTTCCAGACAGCATCACTATGAAAACTAAAATAATGAATCCTCCTGGACACCTACTAAGAACAATAAAGATATATAAAATTCAGTTTCTGAAGACAGCCTTCTCATAAACACAGATTCAAGCAGTCCTTGTTGAGCTATAAATAAACCCCACCGGAAGTCCTTGTTGAGCTATAAATAAACCCCACCGGAAGTCTCGCTCCTGCTCATGTGTTTCTCCATAAAATTTCATAGCATTTCTTCTCTTTCAACATGCAGCTTTGTGAATACTATCTGTCAAGAACATAAGGTACAAATGGACAGAGTTGAGAAGCCTGCTGCCTCCTTAAAAACAAAATTTCCTTTCCCTGAAACTGAACAAGAAATTGTCCCTATAACTCAACAATAAGGCCATGTGCTGCTTCGAGGTTCAGTCCGTAAAATTAGTTCAATGGCTCCCCAGCTTTCAGTCCAGCTCAGACATTTCACAATCCTGGGGTGCAGGGGTATAGATGAGAAGTCTCAGAAGCAGCTCACCACAGCCTCTATCTTCACAAGGACCCCTTCCCATAGAGATGAAGCCCAGGCAGGACAGCTGCAAAGACTAGGCTGGGAAATTGACATCAGCGACTTCACAGATGGAGCGGCTTATTCCTAAAGTGGTTTTTCTCAAGTTACAAAGACATCATGTCAGGCGCAGGCTGTGGGTGCACCATGCTGGGACTTGGGGAACCAACCAAGAAAGCAATGAGCCAGGCTTCCTGGTAAGCGCCCGAGCCGTGGGCATGCCAGGGAGAGAAAAGTCAGTGTCTCCTGCGAGGCTACGGCGTACAGGCTGAGAATGAAATGTGCTGTCCCCCCACTCCCTCTAGCAACCCAAAGGTTTCAAGGTCAGCCTGAGTTGATAGCAACTAAGGTACATAAAGCCACTAAGTGCTTGTATTGTTAGGTTGATTGTGCTGGGGCCAGCGGTCATTCTGAGCATCTCTTGGGAGGATGACGGTATGCAATATAGCAAAAATGGGGGATTTCCTTCTACCTTGTCTTTGAAGGCCAATATTGTTTTCACTGCTTTGCTTTGTTCTGATTAATTGTGTTGCTCTACTCAATATTCTGCTTTGATTGGTTTTATAGTGTTCTATTTTTGGTTTGATTTTGCTATACCTGATTGAATGGACGATTGTGAAGATAACAAGATATACTATGGTACCTATTACTGTTATCCCAGTATCCTGCTCTGAAGTCTGTACCAGTTTCACTGGTCACTTGTCTTGACTGGCTTTGTTCTGGTCTTGTTTTGACTGGTCTTGTTTTGTTGTATTTTACTATCTTTAAAATTGTTGTATTTTACTATCTTTAAAATAAAAAATTTAAATTTTTAAATTTTAAATGTAAAAAATTTTTAAAAAATTTTTTTAAATGTCATGTCTTCCTCAGTATTAAGATCAGTATATCATTCACGATTCAGCACCAACTCCTGTCCCAGCTCCTTGACTTAGCAGCTTCGACCTTGCTGGGCCTCAGTTTCCTCCTCTGTGAAAGAAGAACAGTAATGACATTAACTGTGGTTGTAGGGTTCCATCTGGTTAATTATGGAATGTGCTTGAACAGCCCCTAGAACACAATAGATACTAGGTAATTGCTAACCTGTGTCAATATTGCAATTACTGTTAGCAGTAGTAGTGGTACAATGCAGTCACCAAGACAAGGGAACCAAGCTGTAATTCTGTCCTCCCTTTATACTAAGTTTGGGACAGATCATTCAGATCCCCACTGTAAGAGTCTGTGATGGAGATCAAATTAGAAAAGCTTGTGCCAGTGTTCTGGGATTTTCCCGGAAGGTTTTCATTTTCTCTTGACAAGAGACAATATATGTTGAAAATGTCCTTCCCATCTCTGTAGTATTCACAGCTACCAAATGTTACTAAGAACCATAAACATGTTAATGACTTGATTCTGTGCATTTACAGCATGATTGAAATATTCGAGATCATAAACAATGTGACATAGGAAAGCAGCAGCACTGTGGCACCAACCCCAAATTTCCTCTTTCCATTTAAAATTGTGTTTTGGCATTTTAGAGAATGATATATTGCCGGCATTTGGTGAATTTCTTTTCTCTGATTACTTTTGTAACCTGAATAATGTTCCAGCATAGATTGGAGCAAGCTGATACCAGTAAATGACAGAAAAATCTGACATAATTGCCAGATCTACATATCTCTCAGGTAGAGACCCAAGCAGGGACAGGCAGGCTGGCACATCCCTTGCGTCTGCCCACTGTATCTAGTAACATTCATGACTGTGGTTTTGAAGTAACATTTTACCTAAGGTTAAAAATAATAATAACAGTTCTGATCATTTAATTTCTTTTTTCCTCACTCTATGTTTGACATTTTTACAAACTCTAAAATGATGACAAATTCCCATCACAGTTTCATTTTATGTAATCCTATAATTTCAACATAAATCATGGACTAATTTATCTTTGTTCACTATAAATCTAGCAGGACATTCTGGTACCAGGCAAAACGCCTATGGCCAGAATCACTGAAACAAGTGATTTACTTAACACTTACGTAACAGCCAGTAGGGAGATGTTTTCAGAAATGAGTAACAGAAAAGTCAGAATAATTTAACATATCATTTCCTTAAAATTGGAATATGCTTTTATCTTGGCAGAGATGAAGTAGAAGAGTCAAAAGGCAGAGTCTCTGGCAGTAGATTGGGCCAGAAGTACTCTGTTCTCATCCTGTTTGCCCTACAGGAAGGGTTCAGATCTGTGCAGGTGTGTGGTGACACAAGAGTGTGTGCTGTCACTACCTCAAATGGGCACAGATGAAGCCCAGGAAACTGTACAATCAGTTCTTCTCTCTCAAGCTGCAGTGATATAATCCATGTCATACAATGACACAATGCATCCTGTACAACACCCACCGTGTGGTGATGAGTTAAGGCCACCACTGTTCATCACCTCATTCTTGGGCACTGACTTATGGGGGTGGGGTTTAATTGCAGATTGCCTCTATTCCATCAGTGGTCACTGAGCGACTCCCCACTGCCACTTTCTCTCTGCTTTCTCCCTCCCTCTCTCATGGTTCCTCTCTCCTGAGTTCCACTCTGGTATCCTGGCAACCAGAATAGCTTTTAATTTATACTCATTATCTGCCCTGTTGTTCTGCCACAAAAAAGACTCACCTCTCTGTAGATGGAGGTGGTGAGGGAAGAATTACAGTGCTCTGGTCTCTGGGAGAGATCACTTTAAATTGCAAAGGTTAATTTCTTATTAATATCTTCTTGGTTTATTGAGCTAAAAGAGGGTCAGCTTTCTTCCTAGCTTTGAGTTATATTTCAAAACGTTGCCTTCAATTTCCATACTACCTTAGAAAAAGTAGCTACCCCAAATATTTTGTCCCACCACCTGGATTTCTTTCATGCTTCACACTAAACATTAGGTAAAATGTGCATTAACTTTTGTACATATTGTCGCCTTCTTTGGCACATTTCCTTACTCCCTCACCAACCACACTAAGACATAAGCTCTCGGAGGGCATCATCCATCAACTTACTTCCAGTTTCTATAAAGGTGCCTGGCACAGGTAGGCAAGTGCCAGACCTGCATTTCCAATGGTTCATTGATTTATCTTAGAGGCATCTACCTCAGTCACAAGTTGGACAAAACTGAATTCTAAAAATACTGTCCAGAAAACCCTCACTCACTCCTGATTTTTTATAATCCACCATTCTCCCAAAGCCAGAAAATTCAGTCATCCTTGAATTAACTTTTCTCCCCCTTTCTTCCTCCAGTTCTCCACATTCCTGTCATCCTTTACCATCTTCCTCTGATTTTCCTCTTCCCACCTCACCTCCCCACATCTAACTGACTTCTAATTCAAACCGTTGCCTCTTCCTTAATCATCCCACCTACCCATCTGTAAAGGTTTCCACTTCTCTTCATTTAATAGCTACATCTCTCTGCTTCACACCATTGTATCTCTACGGTGCTTTTAAGCCTTTCAGTCCTATTTAGGTCCTTTGAGGCCTTCACACTTTTTGGAGATCTTCTAAAAAAGTATGGGCCCAAAAAAAATCCATGTGCACTCAGACCTTTACATAAAATGTCAGTGCTGCATATACTAAGCTCTTTACTCTAACATGCATTATGATTATTGTGTCAGAGCTATGTACATGGATATCTGCCTCCCTCACCAGAAGGTATGAACAGGTTTGTATGCTGTGTTACTTTTTTAAAAAATCCCTCTTTAGGGCCGAGAGTATAGCTCAACAGCACAGCACCTGCTCGGCAAGTGGTAGGTCCTGAGTTCAATTCTCAGTTCCAAATAAAATAAATGTCCCCACTTTGTGCATAGCATTGGGATTAGTATATATAAGGTACTGAAAACTTTCAACTGCCCAACTGCCCAGTGTGAAATTCAGGTTTCAAGTTAAGTACAGCATAATCCAAATATTCACCATTTGAGTAACACAAATTTTGTCACATGAGCTATAACCTGTCCTACTATTTACTTACCATTCGTGTAGATTGTTTATAAAATCTTTATAAAGATTTCTCTCATCCCTCAACATGCGTGTAGCCAGTTCCTCAAAAAAAAGATGTGGAAAGGAGATGGATGTAGTGGTTGTATCTGTAATCCTAGCACTTGGGAGTCTGAGGCAAGAGGATAACTGCAAGTCCAAGGCCAGCCTGAGCTATGCTGTGAATTCAAGGCTAGCCTGGATTACATAGCATGACCCTATCCCCTAACCTCCAAAACTGTGGAATCTGTTTCTCCTCCCCTTAAATCCAGTGTTCTATCACTTGCTTTGGCCAACAAATAAAACATGACAGGAGAGGTGGTTTGTGACTTTCAGGTCTAGGCCTTGAGAGAGCTGCAGTGTTCTTTTTCACTTTATTGGGATCCAGCCAGATGCAAAGGTGACAGGTCAGACTCCCAAGGGATTGAGATGCCACAGAGAGAGGGGACCTCATCAGCTATAGTCAGTCTGGCCACCTCTGCTGGACTGCCTGACAACAGGTTTAGGATCTTCTATCTTACAAGCACAGTGCTAAACAGAAAAGGCTTGGAATAAAAGATAAAGTATAATCCTGTCCCAGAAGTACCCATTTTCCATGAGTGGACATAGCAGTGTAAATAGTTATTAGCCTTGATAAATGTAACTGTACAAGTTTTAAAATATAAATACTTGGACTTGGACACCAAATTCCCTGTGCAAAAGTTTAGGTGGATCTTTCTGACCATAATTTTTATCAGATTCTCAAAGGACCCCACTGGAACACATTCTGTAATTTAGGAGACATTGGCTTAATTCATGCATGGTATTGTTCTTTGTTCAATTATTTCAAGCTCAAAACTTTTCTAGATTGCTTGCATATCCTTTTTCTGTTTGTAACTTTAGAATCATAACTTTGTCTCCTGGTTCCTCTGTATGGCTTTATACTTTTCTCCCATAGCTATATGAAAGTTCCTTTGAATTCCCTGGGGGAAAAAACTCTGCTAAAGATCCCTTCCACCTTTTGAGCTCTTTGAAGCTAGAAGCATGCCATAGCTTCCTGTCTTCTATTATCAATAAACATACATTAAATGAAGAATCAACCTGTAGAACCCCTACAGGATGGTTTCCTGCTGCATAGGACTGACTTAAAAATGTGTTTTCTATTGCTCAAACTATGTGAACACTGAATGTGTATTTAACCTGAAATGTGTACATAACAAAATATTTGGGAAAACGGCACCAAATTCTTCCCATGATGTGTTCTATGTACACATTCACAAATGCATCTGGAACGGCATTTATATCTATGGCTGTTTAGGTCCAGGCTGAATATTTAAGACGGTGTGAGAATTGTGTTTATTAATACATTGCCTAAAGCAGCCATTGCAACGCTACTCATACATGGGGCCTCTGGGCCTCCTGGGCACGGGAGTACTGCTGTTGACATTTATGCTTTTCTCAACTTTCTTCTTTTATCCTTTCCTCCCGTGTTGCAATTTTGTTTCTCTCTGGAATTTAAATTCAGTGAAAAGTATAGACTTCTTAAAATGTTAGCACTTTCATCAGGATTTTTTAAACACTTTTTAGTTATGCTGCAAACTGAATGAGCCTTCTCTGTTCACAGTGCTTGAACGTTTGACATTTAAAATTACTCTAAAATAGTTTTTGTATGAAAAACCAAGAAAGAGAGGGTTGTGGTTTATACCTTGGCATGGACTTTTACATGAGTGGGACAGAAAGAGTAGTGGTATTAAGGTTGCCTTCAGGATTTACTGGCACTGATTAGGGCAGGAGTGGCCTGGAATCCAAACAAGCCTGTAATTCATGTGACTAATTCTAGCTTTTGCTTCATCTTCCACCCCACCCCACCCCCACACACAATCAGCATATATGGAAATGTTAATAAGGCCATCATCTCATCCTTAGAAACAACTGATTTTCCTCCCTCCCAAGCCTGAGCATTTCCATAAAGGAATGAGGCCTAGAGGCAAGACTCTGCAAAGGGCTGACAACTCCTGCAGAACTTTCCATGAGAGGATAGAACTAAACATCTTTCTTTCTGACCAGATATGGTGGTGCACACCTGTAATCCCAGTACTTTGGGAGGCTGAGGAAAGAAAATCATAAACAGAAGCCTCACTTGGGCAACTGAGTGAGATCACAACTCAAAATTTAAAAAAAAGAAAAGGATTGGGGATATAGCACAGTGTGAAGGCCCTGGGTGTTCAATCCCCAGTATCACACACAAATATACACACATACACACACACACACACACACACACACAAATCTTGCATCCCAAGATATTTTCTAGTAATTATGCTTCTGAGCCATAGGACAATCAGTGTTGTGACTCTGAAAATATTATATACATATATATTTGATATATCTAAAATTAATTTTCTAAATTCTTTTTAAACTTAACTTCAATTTTAAGCCATATTTAAGTGTCATCTAAACATACTCCTCAGAGCAGGCATGCAACATAGAATATCTGCCAATTGCATGCCACTGGTTCTACAAACTGATTGCAGTGACAGCTCTTGCTATACCAGGGAGAAGTGTTTTCAGGCTAAACTCATACACATTTTCTCTTCTTTTCCCCAAAGAATAAAGCGTCTGTATGTGTTGATGGGGTAAGGGTGAGCCACCTGTGATGTCACCCTAGGAAACTTGAAGGAGGAGTGGAGGTGGAAGTTAAATCAGAGGTTCTGGAATTAAAAAAAAAAAAAACAACTCTATTTAGGGACCATAAAATGAGCACATAAGTCATGCTTTCTACCTCCTTACCCCAATCAGGAGCATGGAAAAAAGTGGAGTGTTATCCTAGGGGAAGAGAGAGGAGGGACAGGTGAAACATAGTAAGGTGTGAACACAAAGGGCTTGGGTGACTCTATCCTTATCAAAGTGCCAGGAGTTATAGCTCCAGTGGTTTCTCTCTTGAACCTATTCTGCTCCTTCCTTGCAGTTTTCCTCAGATGATTCATGTTTCTGGTTTCTCCAAACTTCTGGGGTCTCCACTACACCTTTGCTTTCACACTCACAACTTCACACACTGCTCTCAGGGGCACACTGTCTGGCCTCCCTGGCCTTTTTCTGAAATCTGAGTGGAAGCCTTCCTGACACCACAACTCTTACATTCTGCATTCACATAAAACCAACACCACGTGGAAGATGCCAATCTCTGCCACCAGGCTTCCTTTTCTCTTGGATATAGGTGTCAAGTACCTGGATCACTGAGCACTCTGCACCCACTTTCAAGGAACATATTCTTTAGCCCATCACCATTCTGGAAAATGGTGCTCTGGGACTTTCTACTTAAAGCAAAGTCTTTCACCTATGCAACTCTGAGGCTGCAAAGCCTGGAGTCCTGCTGGTTCTTGTGATATCCTCAAGCCATCTTTTCTGTTATTCTCCTAAAATACTTGATTTTTTTCTTGCTTGTCTTTTCAGCAAACAATTTCTCCTCCTTTCCATGTTTGCAGGCCACAACTATACAAGAGCTTCCTTTCTGTCCAAACTCACAGCATTTTAAATCATTCTGCTGGGCTCTTTACTCTTGATTCTCAACAAAAATCTGGCTAAAAGCCCCCAACAGTAGCGATGCCACTGCCTCAACATTAAATTGCCTTGAAATTTCTTCTGAAAAATAATTAGTCTACCACCTTTAATCTCAGTCTCAGGTAGTCGCTGAACATAACCAAAATGCAGACAAACTTTTTGTCAAGCCATAACACACATTGTCTAGCATCTAACAACCAAGGCAATCATTCTCCCAACAGAAACCTGGCAGGTTTTTTATCAGCCTCCTGATCTTCTGAGACCTGACCAGAATCTCCCACCAAGTATAGTTCTACTTTTTCAGATGGCATCTCTGAAGCTTTCCAAACTCTTCCTATGGGTCAGTCCCAAAAGTTTCTAAGCCATATTATCAAGTAAACCCCTGGAATGACCCCACTTCTCTAGTACCAAATTCTGTTTCAGTTACTTTTCTCTCATTGCTAAGAAAAAATGCCAGATACCAAAATTTAAAGGAGGAAAGGTTTATATAGTTCACAGTTTGTAAAGGTTTCAATCCATAACTGATTGGCTCCACACCAGGGTGCCAAGGTAAACAGGTGTCATGTTTTATGTCGGTGGCCCCCAGGCCTCATGTATTTGCATTGTGCATTTGTGACTGGTTCATTGTCTAGTGCTTGGGATTGGTGGTGTCAGTGCTACACCCTCCTAGGGGTGGAACCAGGATGTGATGTAATGGCAGGAAGAAGGTGTGTCTCCTTTTTGCCGGTTTCCGCTTGCGGTTTGCAGCCGCCATGAACTGCGGCCCCGCCATGCCACCCTGCCTTGGAGCCAACAGAGTATGGACTGAAACCTCCAAAAGCTGTGACAAATAAACCTTTCCTTTCCCAACTTTGGGCATCAGGTATTTTGTCTCAGCAACAAATAAAAGTAACTAAGACAACAGGCACTGCAGAGGAAAAACAGTTCATGGCAGGCAGAAGGTAGTAAAGCAATCAAGGGACAACACAGCTTTTTCTATCCCCTTTTATCTTACCCAGGCTACTTAAAGCTGTTCGCACTCACACTCTTAATCCTAATGTTCTTGAGCCTAACCTTGCAACATGAATCAATTCCAGTGTCACACAATTTAGATCAACCACCTTTGAAAAAACCATGCCTATGAGCACATGAGGCTTTGAGGGGACATCTAGACATAATCTGTAACAGTGTGGAAGAAATAGACAAAATGTTTAGGTTCAATTCCCTGATTGATCACTTATCAGTGTATGATCTTCTGTCAGTGGCTTACCCAGTCCAATTTGAAGTTTGCGGAAGCTGCAGGATGATTGTAAATTCAAAATTTATTTTACTAAACGAAGTGTTGAGGTCAAGGACAGGCCCAGGAAAAACAAGTGTCTGCTTACATTCTGGTGGAAGATGGAGTGAAGGAGGGAAAGAAGGTAGGAGGGAGAGAGGGGCCATCCTCCATGCCCTACCTGGTGCATACACAGACATTAGCAAACTGGATTCATCTGTCACATGTGCCACTCACTGGTAAGAGGCAAGGTGAGCCACGCCAAGTGAATGGTATGCTGGTACTATGCACCTGCATCTTTGCCCAGATACCTGATCACCCTCTTGTAGACACAGACAACTGGTCTGTGTCCCTAAGACCAATTGAGTCACTGGTACTCTCAGCCCACCCTGTGGCTTGCACATATGGAGTTGCTCTAGCAATTGTCCTCCTGGTCTTACATCATCAGGTTTTTAATTCTCTCCTGGATCATTCCCAGCATACAAATGTGCTGTAATCATTTCTTCCATTTAAAAAAAAACAAAAAAAAACCTCTTGGTTCCATACCCTTCTCCAGCTACCACCCCAACTTTCTT
>PVJX010014295.1:0-45249 GCA_004027295.1 Dolichotis patagonum
CAGGAAGAGGTTCAGAAGTGGTAGATTCACTTCGAGGGGAATGAGGGGGAATAGGGTAAGGGGGAGGGGGATTTGGGGAACTCAGGTCAGCATCGAGAAGAAGCAAATCTGATTGAGACTCAGGGAGGACAGATGGAGCCGTAGGTCCTTTAGATATGAGAACCTTGGTAGAGGGTGAGTCCGGGGGAGGGAGGAAAGGTTTTACCCAAAGTGGAGGATCTTCATGGAGATCTTGCCAAACCAGGATATAGGCAATCTGATTTGGATGTCCCTCCCATCCGGGATGAAAAATAACATTGTTAACTGCGAGAATAAGTGGAAGGTGAAAGGATCCTTCTGGTGGCCATCCCACTGAGAAGGTAGGCCATTCAGAGGAATAGAAGGTTTCCCATTTGTTCTTCTTAACCTGGAGAGAGAGATTGTGAGGTCTTTCTCGAACTTCCGACCAGTGGTCGAGGGTAAGAGACAGTGGGGACGATCCAGCTTGTCCCATCTTTCCTTGAAGAAAAACAATTAGTCCGCGGGCCACACAACAAATAGACAGACAACAAATAACAATTACTTTCACACACAAAACAATTAGGCCGGCCTCACCATTCATTCAACAGAAATTACCTCAACGAGTCACTAGAGGGCGACTCCAGATCGGCCAATGAGGCCGCAGATTGGGAATAAAAATTCCCCAGGTCAACAGGCAAGCCTATCGAGAGACAGACGGGGGTGTGAGGCGTCCCGCAATCACCGCCACAAAACAGATTTTTGCCCCTGTGTCGGGGCTGGGTCCCGGGGCAAAAAGAACAGACGGATCGATCACAAAATGAAAGTAAAATAAGACGGGTCGTACTCACCCCGTGAAGAGACGTTAAAAAGTTGAGGCCATCCTCCGCAAGACAGACGATCTTGTTGGGGCCTCCAAATGTAAGATCGGTGTCAAGCAGAAGAAGACTCTAAGGACTCAAGTCTCATTATGGTGTTGGGGGCTTTATTTTTATGCGCATGGGGTCCACCCAGCAAGCAGGCAAGGAGGACCCCGAGAGGGGTCCATGCAGGGCTTTTAAGCTATTGAACAAAGGGAGGTGGAGACGGTGCAAGCGCGGGTACAGAAGCAGATGGCATTGGTTAGTTTTGAACGGCGCAGGACTTGTCAGAGGCTGATTGGGAGTTGCTAAGGGGGAAGGCGGGCTAGGGGCGACGAGGGGAGGTGACAGGGCCAAAGTCCGGTCAGCTTCTTATGGGAAACATCCTGTGGTTAGTTAACGAGAAGTCCTTTTTTGTTTGCACAGGACAGAAGATGTAGGTTTTTTTTGTTTTTTCACAAGATGTTCAGGGGAAGGGGACATAGGTCGGGGACAGCTGCACATTTTTACATTAACCTACATTGACACATTAACCCTTTTAATGTGACAGTGAAGCATTACCCTGTGAACAAAAGGAATTGTGATGCTATAATGGGGACTGTGATGACATTATGGGCACTTGTGTCAGACTGGGAGGTTATGATGTCACAAAAGAAAACTGTAACATCAATGAGGAATTGTCTGGTCATAATGGGTTATTGACAAGTCACGAACAGGACATCATGAAGTCAAAATAGGGCGGGTTGGTGTCACAATGGGGCATTGCAATGCCATAATGTGGAACTATGATGTCATAACAGGTCACTGTGATGTTGCAATTGGGAAATGTGATGACATAAACATTAATTGTGCTGCTATAATTAGGCAACATGAGCTCATCATTGGGGAGTTGTTTTGCTATCATGGGGAATGGTGATGTTCCAAATTGGCCTCATGAGTTCACAAAACGGCACTGTAGGGTGACAATACAACATTGTGATATCTTAGAGGGACAGTGTGGTGTCACAATGGTCCTGGTGATATCACAGTGGGCAATTGTGATGTCACCAAGGGCAATTGTAAATTCAAATGGAGAGTTGCGAGGTCACAATAGAACACATGGCACAATAGGGCATTATAATGTCACAAAGGCCTAGCATGATGCTATAATGTGATACCGTGATGTCATATCCATCATTATGGTGTCACAATTGGCAATTTTGATGTTGTAAGATCATTTAAATGTCATGAATGGAATTGTGAGATCTTTATTTTGAATTGTGATGTCACATTGGCAGTATACGAGGTCACAATAGGGCGTTATGAGGTCATAGTAGGACATCGTGATGTCACAGCAGGAATAGGAAAAGAAAGGAAAGGAAGGAAAAGGAAAGAAATATCAAACTGGCATCTGGTTTTGTGTGTGTGAACCAAGTATTAAAAGACATATATAAAAATATTACAATTCTTCCAATATCTTGAGACTGGAAAAGATTTCTTAAATGCCTCAAAAGGCCAATTTTACATTCAAGTGAAGGCATTTGTTAGCAGAAACAAGCTGAAACATAAATCTTAGAACTCTCAATCCAGTACTTTTTCTGTGCCTGGAGCTGTATGAAGTGTAGCAAGGTCCCTTCAAAGAGCTTCTAATCATAATTAAGGTAAACATAGGTTGTGATGGGGCCCTAATGGAGCACTATCTGATCAAAATGGAAATTATGAGCTAATGATGTGGCTTTATAAAGTCAGAATGGGGGAAGAGAGAATTCCTAATGGGGGTATTCTGATGGCACAGCAGGGAATTGTGATGTCATAATGGGATTTTTGATATCACAATAGGGAATTTGGAATTCTCAGTGGGGCATAGTGACTGCATAAAGAATGGCATGATAGCATGATGGGCAAACTGAGATGATAAGGAGGGCAATGTGATAACATAATGGGGAATTGGAAGTAAACGTGAAAGTATGTCCGCATGGGGTACACTGGTATCACAAAAGGCCACTGTGATGTCACAGTGGATTGTTGTTGTGCCACAATGATGCATCTACTGTTATCACTGAAGAAATCTAATATCACATGGCTGAATTGTGATGCTATAATGGATGATTATGATATCATGATGGGAAATTTTGAAGTCATATGGAACACTATGATGTCACAACGCGGTTTTGTGATACCACAATAGGATGTGTGAAGTCACCATAAGGCATGATGAGGTCACAATGGGATATTTCGATGCCATATTTCGAACAATGATGTCATAATGTGCAACTATGTTGTCACAGTGCGGTATTGTAGTAACATAAATGTTGATTGTGCTGCCCTAGTGAGGGCAATGTGAGGTCATAATAGGGTAAATGTGGTGTCAGACTAGAAATGATGATGTCACAGTGGGCCAAGCTAGTGTCACCACAAATTGATGTGACAGTGAAGCATTACCCACTGAAAAAGGGAATTTTGATGCTATTATGGGGACTCGGATGCCATCATGGGCACTTGTGCCACACTGGGAGGTTATCATGTCACAAATGAAAACTGTAACATCAATGGGGAATTATCTGGTCATAATGGGGATTTGACAATTCATGAGAAGTGTATCATAATGTCAAAATAGGGCAGCATGGTGTCACAATTGGGTATTGTAATGCCATAATGTGGAACTATGATGTCATAACATGTCACTGTGATGTTGCAATTGGGAATTGTGATGTCAAAAGGGTTAATTATGCTGCTATAAATAGGCAACATGAGCTCATAATTGGGGAGTAGATTGGCTATCATGGGGAATGGTAATGTTCCATTTGGGCAGCATGAGGTCACAATATGGTATAATTTGGTGACCATACAACATTGTGATATCATGGTGGTGCACTGTGATGTCACAATGGTCCTGGTGATATCACAGTGGGCAACTGTGATGTCACAGTGGGCAATCATAAGGTCACAAAGGATAATTGTAATGTCATAATGGGAGCTGGGAGGTCACAAGTGAACACATGTCACAATACGGCATTATGATGTCACAAAGGCATAGCATGATGCTATAATGTGATACCATGATGTCATGTCCATCATTGTGGTGTCACAATTGGTAAGTGTGACGTTGTAAGACAATTTAAATGTCATGATGCGAATTGTGAGATCTTAATTGTGAATTGTGATGTCAAATTGGCAGTATGCGAGGTCACAATTGGGCGTTATTGTGTCACATTAGGACATGGTGATGTCACAGCAGATATAGGAAAAGAAAGGAAAGGAAGGAAAGGGAAAGATATCAAAGTGGTATCTGGTTTTCTATGTGTGTGAACCTAGTATTAAAAGAAATACATAAAAAAATTCCAATTCTCCCAGGATCTTGAGACTGGAAAAGGGTTCTTAAATGCCTGAAAATGGAAATGTTACATTCAAGTGAAGGCATTTGTTAGCAGACAAAGGTTGAAGCATAAATCTTAGAACTCTGAATCCAGTCCTTTTTTTGGCCGGCAGCTGTATGAAGTATAGTAGGATGGCCTAGAAGATCTTCTATTCATAATTAAGGTAAACATCGTTTGTGATGGGGCCCTAATGGAGCATTATGTGATCAAAATGGAACTTATGAGCTAATGATGTGGCTTTATAAAGCCTGAATGTGTGAAGTGTGAGATCCTAATGGGGGTATCCTGATGGCAGAGCAGAGAATTGTGATGTAATAATGGGATATTTGATATCACAAGAGGAAATTTGAAAGGTCACAGTGGCACATCATGATAGCATAAAGCAATGGCATGGTGCCATAATGGGGACACTGAGATGATAACCAGGGCAATGTGAGACCATAATGGGGAATTGTGAAGTAACAGTAAAAAGTATGTCATCATGGGGTGCAGTGGTGTCACACCAGGTTGCTGTGATGTCACAGGGGAGATTTGTTATGTCACAATGGTGCATCCAGTGTTATCACTGGAGAACTGTTATGTCGCAATGGTTTATTTTGATGATGTAATCGATGATTATGATATCATGATGGGGAATTCTGAAGTCATATGGAGAACTATGATGTCACAATGGGATATTGTGATACCAAAATAGCAAGTGTGAATTCAAAATAAGGCATGATGATGTCACAAAGAGATATTTTGATGCCATATTTGGTACAGTGATGTCATAATGTACAACTATGTTGTCACAGTGTGAAATTGCAGTGTCATAAATGTTAATTGTGCTGCACTAATGAGGGAACCTTGAGGACTTAATAGGGTAATTGTGGTGTCACAGTGGAAATGATGATGTCACAATGGGCCAAGCTAATGTCACCACAAGGCCCCTTGATGTGGCAGTGAAGCATTACTCTGTGAAAAAAAGGAATTGTGACGCTATAATGGGGACTGTGATGTCCTCATGGGCACTTGTGTCACTCTGGGTGGTTATGATGTCACAAAAGAAAACTGTAACATCAATGAGGAATTATCTGGTCATAATGGGGTATTGACAAGTCACAAAGAGGACATCATGATGTCAAAATAGGGCGGGGTGGTGTCACAATGGGGCATTGCAATGCCATAATGTGGAACTATGACGTCATAACAGGTCACTGTGATGTTGCAATTGGGAATTGTGATGTCATAAAGGTTAATTGTGCTGTTTAAGTAGGCAACATGAGCTCATCACTGGGGAGTTGTTTTGCTATCATGGGGAATGGTGATGTTCCAACTGGGCATCATGAGTTCACAAAATGGCACTGTAGTGTGACAATACAATATTGTGATATCTTAGTGGGGCACTGTGGTGTCACAATGGTCCTGGTGATATCACAGTGGGCAATTGTGATGTCACCAAGGGAAATTGTAAAGTCAAAAGGAGACTTGCGATGTCACAATAGAACACATGTCACAATAGGTAATTATAATGTCACAAAGGCCTAGCATGATGCTATAATGTGATACCGTGATGTTATATACATCATTATTGTCTCACAATTGGCAATTGTGATGTTGTAAGATAATTTAAATGTCATGATGAGAATTGTGAGATCTTTATTGTGAATTGTGATGTCACATTGGCAGTATACAACATCACAATAGGGCGTTATTAGGTCACATTAGGACATGGTGATGTCACAGCTGGAATAGAAAAGAAAGGAAAGGAAGGAAAAGGAAAGAAATATCAAACTGGCATCTGGTTTTGTGTGTGTGTGAACGAACTATTAAAAGACATAGATGAAAGTATTACAATGCTTCCAATATCTTGAGACTGGAAAAGAGTTCTTAAAAGCCTTAAAAAAGCCAATGTTACATTCAAGTGAAGGCATTTGTTAGCAGATGCAAGCTGAAACATAAATCTTAGAACTATCAATCCAATACTTTTTCTGGGCCTGGAGCTGTATGAAGTGTAGAATGGTCCCTTCAAAGAGCTTCTAATCATAATTAAGGTAAACATAGGTTGTGATGGGGCCGTAATGGAGCACTATCTGATCAAAATGGAAATTATGAGCTAATGATGTGGCTTTATAAAGTCAGAATGGGGAAAGAGTGAGGTCCTAATGGGGGTATTTTGATGGCACAGCAGAGAATTGTCAGTCATAATGGGATTTTTGATATCAAAATAGGGAATTTGGAGGTCTCAGTGGGGCATAGTGACTGCATAAAGAATGGCATGATAGCATGATGAGCACACTGAGACGATACCAACGGCAATGTGAGAACATAATGTGGAATCGGAAGTAAACGTGAAAGGTATGTCTGCATGAGGTACAGTGGTATCACAGAATGACGCTGTGATGTCACAGTGGAGTGTTGTTCTGCCACAATGATGTATCTACTGTTATCACTGAAGAAATGTAATGTCACATGGGTTAAATGTGATGCTGTAATGGATGATTATGATATCATGATGGGGAATTCTGAAGTCATACGGATCACTATGATGTCACAACGCGGTGTTGTGATACCACAATAGGATGTGTGAAGTCACCATAAGGCATGATGATGTAACAATGGGATATTTCGATGCCATATTTCGAACAGTGATGTCATAATGTGCAACTATGTTGTCACAGTGGGGTACTGTAGTAACATAAATGTTGATCTTGCTGCTTTAGTGAGGGCCATGTGAGGTCATAATAGGGTAATTGTGGTGTCACATTGGAAATGATGAAGTCACAGAGGGCCAAGCTCGTGTCACCACACCTTGATGTGACAGTGAAGCATTACCCTGTGGAAAAGGGGAATTTTGATGCTATAATGGGGACTCTGATGTCATCATGGGCACTTGTGCCACACTGGGAGGTTATCATGTCACCAAAGAAAACTTTAACATCAATGGGGAATTATCTGGTCATAATGGGGAATTGACAAGTCACGAGAAGGGTATCATAATGTCAAAATAGGGCAGCGTGGTGTCACAATTGGGTATTGTAATGCCATAATGTGGAACTATGATGTCATAACATGTCACTGTGATGTTGCATTTGGGAATTGTGATGTCAAAAAGCTTAATTATGCTGGTATAAATAGGCAACATGAGCTCATAATTGGGGAGTAGATTGGCTATCATGGGGAATGGTGATGTTCCACTTGGGCCGCATGAGGACACAATATGACATTATTGGGTGGCCATACAACATTGTGATATCATGGTGGGGCACTGTGATGTCACAATGGTCCTTGTGATATCACAGTGGACAATTGTGATGTCACAGTGGGCAAACATGTGGTCACAAAGGAAAATTATAATGTCATACTGGGAGTTGCGAGGTCACAAGTGAACACATGTCATAATAGTGCATTATGATGTCACAAAGGCATAGCATGTTGCCAAAATGTGAAACCATGATGTCATATCCATCAATGTGGTGTCACAGTTGGCAATTGTGATACTGAAAGAAAATTTAAATGTCATGATGAGAATTGTGAGATCTTAATTTTCAATTGTGATGTCACATTGGCAGTATACGAGGTCACAATAGGGTGTTATGATGTCACAGCAGGAGTATTAAAATAAAGGAAAGGAAGGAAAAGGAAAAAAATATCAAACTTACATCTGGTTTTGTGTGTGTAACCTAGTATTAAAAGAAATAGATAAAAAAAATACAATTCTTCAAATATATTGAGACTGGAATAGAGTTCTCAAATGCCTGAAAAAGCAAATGTTACATTCAAGTGAAGGCAATTTTTTAGCAGAAACAAATAAAAAAATAAAACTTAGAACTCTGAATCCAGTACTTTTTGTGGCCCTGGAGCTGCATGAAATGTTATAGGATGCCTTCGTAGATCTTCTAATCATAACTAAGGTAAAAATAGGTTGTGATGAGGCACTAATGGAGCATTATGTGATCAAAATGGAAATTATGAAGTAGTGATGTCGCTTTATAAAGTCAGAATGGGGGAAGAGTGAGATCCTAATGGGTGTATCCTGATGGCACAGGAGAGCATTGTGATGTCATGATGCGATATTTTATATCACAATAGGGAATTTGGAGGCAACAGTGGGGCATAGTGACAGTATAAAGGAATGGCATGTTACCATAATGAGGACACTGATATGGTTACGAGGGCAATGTGAGATCACCATGGGGAATTGTGAAGTAACAGTGAAAAATGTCTCATCATGGGGTACAGTGGTGTCACAATAGGGTGCTGTGATGTCACAGTGGAGTGTTGTTCTGTCACGATCATGAGTCTAATCCTTTCACTGGAGAACTGTGACATCACTAGGGTTTATTGTGATGTTGTAATGGATCATTATGATATCATGATTCTGAAATCTTAAGTCATATGGAGAACTATGATGTCGCAATGGGGTGGTGTGATACCAAAATAGGATGTGTGAAGTCACAAAAAGGCATGATTATGTCACAACGGGATATTTTGAGGCCATATTATTTACAATGATGTCATAATATGCACCTATGTCGTCATAGTGTGGAATTGTGGTATCAAAAAGTTGATTCTGCTGCTCTACTGAGGGTAATGTCATGTCATAATGGGGTATTTGTGGTGTCACACTGGAAATGATGCTTTCCAAATGGGCCAAATTAGTGTCACCACAGTGCGACGTGAGGTTACAGTGAATCATTATACTGTAAAAAAAAAGGAATTTTGAGGCTTTAATGGGGACTTTGATGTCATCATGGGTACTTATGTCACACTGGGCAGTTATGAGGTCACAAAAGAAAACTGTAACATGCAGAATTGTCTGTTCTTAATGGGAAATTGACAATTCCTGATGTGGGTATCACGATGTCAAAATAGCACAGGGTGGTGTTACAACGGTGTAATGTAATGCCATAATGTGTAACTATGCTGTCCTAACATGTCACTGTGATGTCACAATTGGGAATTGTGAGGGCAGAAAGGTTAATTGTTCTGCTATAATTACAAAACAGGTGCTCATTATCAGGGAGTTGTTTCGCTAAAATATGCAATTGTGATGTTCCCACTGGGCATCATGAGGTAACAATATGGCATTCTTGGGTGACAATACAGAATTGTGATATCATAGTGGGGCACTATGATGTCACAATGGTCCTGGTGATATCACAGTGGGCAATTGTGATGACACAATGGGCAATCATGATGTCACAAAGGAAATTTTAATGTCATAATGTGAATTACGAGGTTCAAACAGAACACATGTCACAATAAGGCCTTATGATGACACAAATGCATAGCATGAGTATATAATGTGATACCATGATGTCATATCCATCATTGTGATGTCACAATTGTCAATTGTAATGTTGTGAGATAATTTAAATGTCATGATGAGAATTGTGAGGTCTGAATTGTGAATTGTGATGTCACATTGGCAGTATATGAGGTCACAAAATGGACTTATCATGTCACACTAGTACATGGTGATGTCACAGCAGGAGTAGTAAAAGAAAGTAATTAAGGAAAAGGAAAAAAATATCAAACATACATCTGGTTTTCTGTCTGTATCCTAGTATTAAAAGAAATAGATAAAATAAATTACAATTCTTCCAATATATTGAGACTGGAAAAGATTTATCAAATGCCTGAAAAAGCAAATGTTACATTCAAGTGAAGGCATTTTTTAGCAGAAACAATTTGAAACATAAATCTTAGAACTCTGAATCCAGTACTTTTTTGGGGCTTGGAGCTGTATGAAGTGTAGAAGGGTGCCTTGAAAAATCTTCTAATCATAATTAAGGTAAAGATAGGTTGTGAAGGGGCACTATTGGAGCATTATGTGATCAACATGGAAATTATGAGCTAGTGATGTCGCTTTATAAAGTCAGAATGGGGGAAGAGTGAGATCCTAATAGGGGCTGCCTGATGGCATTGCAGAGAATTTTGAAGTCATAAAGGGATATTGATGTCACAATAGGGACTTTGGAGGTCACAGTGGGGCATAGTGACAGCATAAAGGAATGCCATGATACCATCATGAGGACACTGAGATGATAACGAGGTCAATGTGAGATCATAATGGGGAATTGTGAAGTAACCGTGAAAAACATGCATCCTGGGGTACATTGGTATCAAAATAGGGAGCTGTGATGTCACAGTGGAGTGTTGTTCTGTCACAAGTATGCATTTACTGTTATCACTCGAGAACTGTGTTTTGACAAGGGTTTATGGTCATGCTGTAATGGATGATTATGATATCATGATGGGGAATTCTGAAGTCATATGAAGAACTATGATGTCAAAATGTGGTGCTGTGATTCCACAATGGGATGTGTGAAGTCACAATGAGGCATGATGATTCCACAATGGAATATTTTGATGCCATATTAGGTACAGGGATGTAATAATGTGCAACTATGTTGTCACAGAGGGGAATTGTGGTAGCATAAAGTTGATTGTGCTGCTCTAATGAGGGCAGTGTGAGGTCATAATAGGGTAATTGTGATGACACACTGGAAATGATGCTGTCACAATGGGCCAAGTAAGTGTCACACACAGTGCACCTTGAGGTGAAAGTGAATCATTACTCTGTGATATAGGGGAATTGTGATGGAATAATGGGGACTGTGATGTCACAATGGGCACTTGTGTCACTTTGAGCAGGTATGATGTCACAAAAGAAAACTGTAACATCCATAGAGATTTCTCTGGTCATAATGGGGAATGGACAAGTCATGATGAGGGTATCATCCAGTCAACGTAGGGCAGTGTGCTGTCACAACGGGGTAGTGTAATGCCATAATGTGGAACTATGATGTCATAACATGTCACTGTGATGTCACAGTTGGGAATTGTGATGTCCTAAAGGTTAATTGTGCTGTTATAATTAGGCAACATGTGTTCATAATTTAGGAGTAGTTTTGCTAAAATAGCGATTGTGATGTTCCAAGTGGCCATCATGAGGTAACAATATGGCATTATTGGGTGACAATACAATATTGTGATATCATATTGGGTCACTGTGATGTTCCAATTGTACTGGTGATACCACAGTGGGCAATTGTGATATCACATTGGGCAATCATGATATCTCAAAGGAAAATTGTAATGTCATACTGGGAGTTGCGAGGTCACAATAGAACACATGTCATAATAGTGCATCATGATGGCACAAAGGCATAGCATGATGCCAAAATGTGATACCATGATGTCATCTCCATTATTGTGGTGTCACAATTGGCAATTGTGATATGGTAAGATAATTTGAATGTCATGATGTGAATTGTGAGATCTTAATTGTGAATTGTGATGTCACATTGCCAGCATACGAGGGCAAAATAGGGTGTTATGATGTAACAGCTGGACATGGTGATGTCACCACAAGAGTAGTAAAGGAAAGGAAAGGAAGGAAAAGGAAAAAACTATCAAACTTACATCTGGTTTTGTGTGTGTAACATAGTATTAAAAGAAATAGATAAAAAATTACAATACTTCCAATATATTGGGACTGGAGAAGAGTTCTCAAATGCCTGAAAAAGCAAATGTTACATTCAAGTGAAGGCATTTTTTGGAAGAAACAATTTGAAACATAAATCTGAGAACTCTGAATCCAGTACCTTTTTGGGGCGTGGAACTGTATGATGTGTAGAAGAGTGCCTTGGAAGATCTTCTAATCATAATTAAGGTAAACATAGGTTGTGATGGGGCCCTAAAGGAGCATTATGTGATCAAAAGGGAAATTATGAGCTATTGACGTCGCTTTATAAACTCAGATTGGGGGAAGAGTGACATCCTAATGGGAGTATCCTGATGGCACAGGAGAGAATTGAGATGTCATGATGGGATATTTTATTTCACAATAGGGAATTTGGAGCTCACAGGGGGGCATAGTGACAGCATAAAGGAATGGCATGGTACCATAATGAGGACACTGATATGTTAACGAGGGCAATGTGAGATCACCATGGGGAATTGTGAAGTAACAGTGAAAAGTGTCTCATCATGGGGATCAGTGGTGGCACAATAGTGTGCTGTGATGTCACAGTGGATTTTTGTTCTGTCACAATCATGCATCTACTCTTTTCACTGGAAAACTGTGATATCACTAGGGTTTATTGTCATGTTGTAATGAATGATTATGATATCATGATGGTGAATTCTTAAGTCATATGGAGAACTATGATGTCGCAATGTGGTGGTGTGATACCACAATAGGATGTGTGAAGTCACAATAAGGCATGATGTTGTCACAATGTGATATTTTGAGGCCATATTTGGTACAGTGATGTCATAATATGCATGTATGTCGTCACAGTGGGGAATTGCGCTATCATAAATGTTAATTTTGCTGCTCTAATGAGGGCACTGTGAGGTCATAATAGGGTAATTGTGGTGTCACACTGGAAAGCATGCTGTCACAATGTGCCAAGTTAGTGTCACCACAGTGCAACTTGAGGTTAGAGTGAACCATTTTACTGTGAAACAAAAAAAGAATTTTGATGCTATAATGGAGAACTTGATTTCATCATGGGCACTTGTGTCACACTGGGCAGTTATGAGGTCACAAGTGAAAACTGTAACAGCAATGCAGAATTGTCTGTTCATAATGGGGAATTGACAATTCCTCATGTGGGTATCATGATGTCAAAATAGGGCAGGGTGGTGTTACAATGGGGTATTTTAATGCCATAACGTGGAACTATGCTGTCATAACATGTCACTGTGATGTCACAATTGGGAATTGTGATGTCATAAAGGGTAATTGTGCCACTATAATTATAGAACAGGAGCTCATAATCAGGAAGTTGTTTCACTATAATATGCAATTGTCATGTTCCCACTGGGCATCATGAGGTAACACTATGACATTCTTGGGTGACAATACAGAATTGTGATATCATAGGGGGACACTGTGATGTCACAATGGTCCTAGTGATGTCACAATGGGCAATCATGATGTCACAAAGAAAATTTTAATGTCATAATGTGAATTGCGCGGTTAAAAAAGAACCCATATCACAATAGGGCATTATGATGACACTAATGCATAGCATGAGGTTATAATGTGATACCATGATGTCATATCCATCATTGTGATGCCACAATTGTCAATTGTGATGTTGTAAGATAATTTAAATGTCATGATGAGAATTGCGTGATCTGAATTGTGAATTTTGATATCACATTGGCAGTATATGTGGTCACAATAGGGCATTATCTTGTCACAGTAGGACATGGATGTGTCACAACCGGAAAAGGAAAAAAAGGAAGGAAAAGGAAAGAAATATCAAATTGGCATCTGGATTTTGTGTGTTTGAGCCTAGTATTAAAAGAAATAGGTAAAAAATTACAATTTTTCCACTATCTTGAGACTGGAAAAGATTTCTTAAATGCCTGAAAAAGTAAATGTTACATTCAAGTAAACTCATTTGTTAGCAGAAACAAATTGAAACATAAATCTTAGAACTCTGAATCCAGTTCTTTTTGTGGGCCTGGAGCTGCATGAAGTGTTATAGGGTGCCTTCGTAGATCTTCTAATCATAATTAAGGTAAACATAGGTTGTGATGGGGCACTATTGGAGCATTATGTGATCAAAGTGGAAAATATGAGCTAATGATGTGGCTTTATAAAGTCAGAATGGGGAAAGAGTGAGATCCTTATGGGCTTTCCTGATGGCACTGCAGAGAATTTTGATGTCATAATGGAATATTTGATGTCACAATAGGCACTTTGGAGGTCACAATGGGGCATAGTGACAGCATAAAGGAATGCGATGATACCATAATGAGGACACTGAGATGATAACCAGGCCAATGTGAGAACATAATGGAGAATTGTGAAGTAACAGTGAAAAACATTTCTCCTAGGGTACAGTGGTATCTCAATAGGTAGCTGTGATATCACAGTGGAGTGTTGTTCTGTCACAAGAATGCATCTAATGTTATCACTGGAGAACTGTGTTTTGACAAGGGTTTATGGTCATGCTGTAATGGATGATTATGATATCATGATCGGGAATTCTGAAGTCATATGGAGAACTATGATGTCACAATGACAATAGGATGTGTGAGGTCATAATGAGGCATGATGATTCCACAATGGAATATTTTGATGCCATATTTGGTACAGTGATGTAATAATGTGCAACTATGTTTTCACAGTGTGGAGCTGTGGTATCATAAAGGTTGATTGTGCTGCTCTAATGAGGGCACTGTGAGGTCATAATAGGGTAATTTTGATGTCACACCGGAAATGATGATGTCACAATGGGCCAAGCTAGTGTCACCACAGGGTACCTTGAGGTGAAAGTGAATCATTACCCTGTGAAAAAGGGGAATTGTGATGGAATAATGGGGACTGTGATGTCACAATGGGCACTTGTGTCACTTTGGGCAGTTAGGATGTCACAAAAGAAAACTAACAGCCATAGAAAATTCTCTGGTCATAATGGGGAATTGACATGTCATGATGAGGGTATCATCAAGTCAACATAGGGCAGTGTGCGGTCACAACGGGGCACTGTACAGCTATAATGTGGAACTATGATGTCATAACATGTCACTGTGATGTCACAGTTGGGAATTGTGATGTCATAAAGGTTAATTGTGCTGTTATAATTAGGCAACATGTGCTCATAATTTAGGAGTAGTATTGCTAAAATAGGGAATTGTGATGTTCCAACTGGGCATCATGTGGTAACAATATGGTATTATTTTGGGACAATACAATATTGTGATATCATACTGGGTCACTGTGATGTTACAATTGTACTGGTGATAACACATTGGGCAATTGTGATATCATAGTGGGCATTCATGATATATCAAAGGACAATTTTAATGTCATACTGGGAGTTGCGAGGTCACAATAGAACACATGTCATAATAGAGAATCATGATGTCACAAAGGCATAGCAGGATGCCAAAATGTGATACCATGATGTCATATCCATCATAGTGGTGTCACAATTGGCAATTGTGGTATGGTAAGATAATTTAAATGTCATGATGAGAATTGTGCAATCTTAATTGTGAATTGTGATGTCACATTGGCAATATACAAGGTCACAATAGGGGGTTATGATGTGACAGTAGGACATGGTGATGTAACAGCAGGAGTAGTAAAAGAAAGGAAAGGAAGGATAAGGAAAAACATATCAAACTTACATCTGCTTTTGTGTGTGTAACCCAGTATTAAAGAAATAGATAAAAAATTACAATTCTTCCAATATATTGGGACTGGAAAAGAGTTCTCAAATGCCTGAAAAAGCAAATGTTACATTCAAGTGAAGGCATTTTTTAGCAGAAACAATTTGAAACATAAATCTTAGAACTCTGAATCCAGTACCTTTTTGGGGCTTGGCACGGTATGAAGTGTAAGAAGAGAGCTTTGGAAGATCTTCTAATCATAATTAAGGTAAACATAGGTTGTGATGGGGCCCTAATGGAGCATTATGTGATCAAAATGGAAATTATGAGCTATTGACGTCGCTTTATAAAGTCAGAATGGGGGAAGAGTGACATCCTTAGGGGAATATCCTGATGGCACAGGAGAGAATTGAGATGTCATGATGGGATATTTTATATCACAATAGGGATTTTGGAGGTCACAGTGGGGCATAGTGACAGCATAAAGGAATGGCATGGTACCATAATGAGGACACTGATATGTTAATGAGGGCAATGTGAGATCACCATGTGGAAGTGTGATATAACAGTAAAAAGTGTCTCATCATGGGGTACAGTAGTGTCCCAATAGGGTGCTGTGATGTCACAGTGGATTGTTGCTCTGCCACAATCATGCATCTACACTTTTCACTGGAGAACTGTGATATCACTAGGGTTTATTGTGATGTTGTAATGGATCCTTATGATATCATTATGGTGAATTCTTAAGTCATATGGAGAACTATGATGTCGCAATGTGGTGGTGTGATACCACAATAGGATGTGTGAAGTCACAATAAGACATGATGTTGTCACAATGGGATATTTTGAGACCATATTTGGTACAGTGATGTCATAATATGCACCTATGTCGTCACAGTGGTGAATTGCGCTATCATAAATTTTGATTTTCCTGCTCTAATGAGGGCACTGTGAGTTCATTATAGGGTAATTGTGGTGTCACACTGGAAATGATGCTGTCACAATGGGGAAAGTTAGTGTCACCACAGTGCAACTTGAGGTGACAGTGAATCATTACACTGTGAAAATAAAAAGGAATTGTGATGCTATGATGGGGAGTTTGATGTCATCATGGGCACTTGTGTCACACTTGGCAGTTATTATGTCACAAGAGAAAACTGTAACATCAATGCAGAATTGTCTGTTCATAATACGGAGTTGACAATTCCTGATATGCATATCATGATATCAAAATAGGGCAGGGTGGTGTTACAATGGGGTATTGTAATGCCATAATGTGGAACTATGCTGTCACAACATGTCACTGTGATGTCACAATTGGGAATTGTGATGTCATAAAGGTTAATTGTGCTGCTAATATTATAGAACAGGAGCTCATAATCAGGGAGTTGTTTCGCTATAATACGCAATAATGATGTTCCCACTGGGCATCATGAGGTAAAAATATGGCATTCTTGGGTGACAATACAGAATTGTGATATCATAGTGGGGCACTGTGATGTCACAATGGTCGTGGTGATATCACACTGGGCAATTGTGATGTCACAGTGGGCAATCATGATGTCACAAAGGAAATTTTATTGTCGTAATGTGAATTGCGTGGTTAAAACAAAACACATGTCACAATAGGGCATTATGATGACACAAATGCTTTGCATGATGTCATAATGTGATACTATGACGTCATATCCATCATTGTGGTGTCACAATTGGTAATTGTGATATTGTAAGATAATTTAAATGTCATGATGAGAATTGTGAGATCTTAATTGTGAATTGTGATGTCACACAGGCAGAATACGAGGTTACAATAGGGCGTTATCATGTCACAGTACGACATGGCGATGTCACAGCAGGAAAAGGAAAAGAAAGGAAGGAAAAGGAAAGAAATATCAAACTGGCATCTGTTTTTTTTTTGTGTGTGAGCCTAGTATTAAAAGACATAGATAAAAAATTACAATTTTTCCACTATCTTGAGACTGGGAAAGATTTATTAAATGCCTTAAAAAGCAAATGATACATTCAAGTAAACTCATTTGTGAGCAGAAACAAATTCAAACATAAATCTTAGAACGCTGAATACAGTACTTTTTGTGGGCCTGTAGCTGCATGAAGGGTTATAGAGTGCCTTCGTAGATCTTCTAATCAAAATTAAGGTAAACATAGGTGGTGATGGGGCACTATTGGACCATTAAGTGATCAAAATGGAAATTATGAGGTAATGATGAGGCTTTATAAAGTCAGTATGGGGGAAGAGTGAGATCCTAATGGGGGTTTCCTGATGGCGCTGCAGAGAATTTTGATGTCACAATGGGATATTTGATGTCACAATAGGGACTTTGGAGGTCACAGTGGGGCATAGTGAGAGCATAAATGAATGCCATGATATCATAATGAGGACACTGAGATGATAACGAGGCCAATGTGAGATCATAATGGGTAATTGAGAAGTAACAGTGAAAAACATGCATCCTGGGGTACAGTGGTATCGCAATAGGGAGCTGTGATGTCACAGTGGAGTGTTTTTCTGTCACAAGCATGCATCGACTGTTATCACTGGAGAACTGTGTTTTGACAATGGTTTATGGTCATGCTGTAATGGATGATTATGATATCATGATGGGGATTTCTGAAGTCATATGGAGAACTATGATGTCACAATGGGGTGCTGCGATTGTACAATAGGATGTGTGAAGTCACAATGAGGCATGATGATTCCACAATGGGATATCTTGAGGCCATATTTGGTACAGTGATATCAAAATATGCATCTATGTGGTCACAGTGGGGTATTGTGGTATCATAAAACTTGATTGTGCTGCTCTAATGAGGGCAATGTGAGGTCATACTAGGGCAATTGTGGTGTCACACTGGAAATGATGCTGTCACAGTGGGCCAAGTTAGTGTCACCACAGTGCAACTTGAGGTGACAGTGAACCATTACACTGTGAATAAAAAGGAATTGTGATGCTATAATGGGGACTTTGATGTCATCATGGGCACTTGTGTCACACTGGGCAGTTATGATGTCACAAGAGAAAACTGTAACATCAATGCAGAATTACCTGATTATAATGTGGAGTTGACAATTCCTGATGTGCGTATCATGATGTCAAAATAGGGCATGGTGGTGTTACAATGGGGTAGTGTAATTCCATAATGTGGAACTATGCTGTCATAACATGTCACGGTGATGTCACAATTGGGAACTGTGATGTCATAAAGGTTAATTGTGCTGCCATAGTTATAGAACAGGAGCTCATAATCAGGGAGTTGTTTTGCTATGATATGCAATTGTGATGTTCCTACTGTGCCTCATGAGGTAACAATATGGCATTCTTTGGTGACAATACAGAACTGTGATATCATAGTTGGGCACTGTGATGTCACAATGGTCCTGGTGATATCACACTGGGCAATTGTGATGTCACAGTGGGCAATCATGATGTCACAAAGGAAATTTTAATGTCGTAATGTGAATTGCGAAGTTAAAACCGAACACATGTCACAATAGGGTATTATGATGACACAAATGCAAAGCATGATGTTATAATGTGAGACCATTATGTGATATCCATCATTGTGATGTCACAATTGTCAATTGTGATGATGTAAGATAATTTAAATGTCATGATGAGAACTGTGAGATCTGAATTGTGAATTGTGATGTTACATTGCCTGTATATAAGGTCACAATAGGGCGTTACCATGTCACAGTAGGACGTGGCGATGTCACAGCAGGAGTAGTAAAAGAAAGGAAAGGAAGGAAAAGGAAAAAATCCAACTTACATCTGGTTTTGTGTGTGTAACCTAGTATTAAAAGAAATAGATAAAGAAATTACAATTCTTCCAATATGTTGAGACAGGAAAACAGTTCTCAAATGCCTGAAAAAGCAAATGTTACATTCAATTGAAGGCATTTTTTAGCACAAACAATTTGAAATATAAATCTTAGATCTCTGAATCCAGTACTTTTTTGGGGCTTGGAGCTACATGAAATGTAGAAGGGTTCCTTGGAAGATCTTCTAATCATAATTAAGGGAAACATAGGTTGTGATGGGGTCCTAATGGAGCATTATGTGATCAAAATGGAAATTATGAGCTAGTGATGTCGCTTTATAAAACCAGAATGGGGGAAGTGTGAGATCCTAATGGGGGTATCCTGACAGCACAGGAGAGAATTGTGATGTCATGATGGGATATTTTATATCACAATAGGTAATTTGGAGGTCACAGTGGGGCATAGTGACAGCATAAAGGAATGGCATGGTACCATAATGAGGACACTTATATGGTAACGAGGGCAACGTGAGATCACCATGGGGAATTGTGCAGTAACATTGAAAAGTGTCTCATCATGGGGTACAGTGGTGCCAAAATAGGATGCTGTGATGTCACAGTGGAGTGTTGATCTGTCACAATCATCCATCTACTCTTTTCACTGGAGAACTGTGATAACACTAGGGTTTATTGTGATGTTGTAATGATCATTAGGACATCATGATGGGGAAATCTTAAGTCATATGGAGACCTATGATGTCGCAATGGGGTGGTGTGATACCACAATAGGATGTGTGCAGTCACAATAAGGCATGATGTCACAATGGGATATTTTGAGGCCATATTTGGTACAGTGATGTCATAATATGCATCTATGTCATCAAAGTGGGGAATTGTGGTATCATAAATTTTGATTATGCTGCTCTAATGAAGGCAATGTGAGGTCATAATACGGTAATTGTGGTGTCACACTGGAAATGATGCTGTCACAATGGGCCAAGTTAGTGTCACCACAGTGCAAATTGTGGTGACAGTGAATCATTATACTGTGAAAAAAAAGGAATTGTGATGCTATAATGGGGAGTTTGATGTCATCATGGGCACTTGTGTTACACTGGGCAGTTATGAGGTCACAAGAGAAAACTGTAACATCAATGCAGAATTGTCTGTTCATAATGGGGATTTGAAAATTCCTGATGTGGGTATCATGATTTCAAAACAGGGCAGGGTGCTGTTACAATGCGGTATGGTAATGCCATAATATGGAACTATGCTGTCATAACACGTCACTGTGATGTCACAATTGGGAATTGTGATGTCATAAAGGTTCATTGTGCTGCTATAATTATAGAACAGGAGCTCATAATCAGGGAGTTGTTTCGCTATAATATGCAATTGTGATGTTCCCACTGGGCATCATGAGGTAAAAATATGGCACTCTTGGGTGACAATACAGAATTGTGATATTATAGTGGGGTACTGTGATGTCACAATGGTCCTGGTGATATCACAGTGGGCAATTGTGATGTCACAGTGGGCAACCATGATGTCACAAAGGAAATTTTAATATCATAATGTGAATTGCGAGGTTAAAACAGAACACATGTCACAATAGGGCATTATGATGACACAAATGCATAGCATGATGTTATAATGTGATACCATGATGTCATATCCATCATTGTGATGTCACAATTGTCAATTGTGATGATGTAAGATAATTTAAATGTCATGATGAGAATTGTGAGATCTGAATTGCGTATTGTGATGTCACATTGACAGTATATGAGGTCACAATAGGGGGTTATCATGTCACAGTAGGACATGGCGATGTCACAGCAGGAAAAGGAAAAGAAAGGAAGGAAAAGGAAAGAAATATCAAACGGGCATCTGGTTTTTTCTGTGTGTGAGTCTACTACTAAAAGAAATAGATAAAAAATTACAAATTTTCCACTATCTTGAGACTGGAAAAGATTTCTTACATGTCTGAAAAAGCAAATGTTACATTCAAGTAAACTAATTTGTTAGCAGAAACAAATTGAAACCTGAATCTTAGAACTCTGAATCCAGTACTGTTTATGGGCCTGGAGCTGCATGAAGGTTTATAGAGTACCTTCGTAGATCTTCTAATCATAATTAATGTAAACAAAGTTGGTCATGGGGCACTATTGGAGCATTATGTGATCAAATGGAAAGTATGAGCTAATGATGTGGCTTTATAAAGTCAGAATGGGGGAAGAGTGAGATCCTAATGGGGGTTTCCTGATGGCACAGCAGAGAATTTTGATGTTATAATGGGATATTTGATGTCACAATAAGAACTTTGGATGTCACAGTGGGGCATAGTGACAGCACAAAGAATGCCGTGATACCATAATGAGGACACTGAGATGATAACGAGGCCAATGTGAAATCATAATGTGGAATTGTGAAGTAACAGTGAAAAACATGCATCCTGGGGTACAGTGGTATCACAATACGGAGCTGTGATGTCACAGTATAGTGTTGTTCTGTCACAAGGATGCATCCACTGTTATCACTGGAGAACTGTGTTTTGACAAGGACTTATTGTCATGCTCTAATGGATGATTATGATATCATGATGGGGCATTCTGAAGTCATATGGAAAACTATGATGTCACAATGGGGTGCTGTGATTCCACAATAGGATGTGTGAAGACACGAGCCATGATGATTCCACAATGGAATATTTTGATGCCATATTTGGTACAGTGATGTAATAATGTGCAACTAGGTTGTCACAGTGGGGAATTGTGGTATCATAAATGTTGTCTGTGCTGCTCTAATGAGGGCACTGTGAGGTCATAATAGGGTAATTGTGATGTGACACCGGAAATGATGATGTCACAATGGGCCAAGCTAGTGTCACCACAGGGCACCTTGAGGTGAAAGTGAATCATTACCCTGTGAAAAAGGGAATTGTGATGGAATAATGGGGACTGTGATGTCACAATGGGCACTTGTGTCAATTTGGGCAGTTAGGATGTCACAAAAGAAAACTGTAACATCCATATAGAATTCTCTGGTCATAATGGGGAATTGACAAGTCATGATGAGGGTATCATCAAGTCAACATAGGGCAGTGTGCTGTCACAACGTGGTACTGTAATGCCATAATGTGGAACGATGATGTCATAACATGTCACTGTCATGTCACAGTTGAGAATTTTGATGTCATAAAGGTTAACTGTGCTGTTATAATTAGGCAACATGTGCTCATAATTTAGGAGTAATTTTGCTAATATAGGGAATTGTGATGTTTCAACTGGGCATCATGAGGTAACAATATGGCATTATTGGGTGACAAAACAACATTGTGATATCATACTGTGTCACTGTGATGTTACAATTGTACTGGTGATATCACTGTGGGCAACTGTGATAACACAGTGCGCAATCATGATATCTCAAAGGAAAATTGTAATGTCATACTGGGTGTTGCGAGGTCACAATATAACACATGTCATAATAGTACATTATGATATCACAAAGGCATAGCATGATGCCAAAATGTGATACCATGATGTCATATCCATCATTGTGGTGTCACAATTGGCAATTGTGATATTGTAAGATAATTTAATTGTCATGATGAGAATTGTGAGATCTGAATTGTGAATTGTGATGTCACATTGGCAGTATATGAGGTCACAACTGGGGGTTATCATGTCACAGTAGGACATGGCGATGTCACAGCTGGAAAAGGAAAAGAAAGGAAGGAAATGTAAAGAAATACCAAACTGGCATCTGGTTTTTTCTGTGTGTGAGACTAGTATTAATAGAAATAGATAAAAATATTACAATTTTTCCACTATCTTGAGACTGGAAAAGATTTCTTAAATGCTTGAAAAAGCAAATGTTACATTGAAGTAAACTCATTTGTTAGCAGAAACAAATTGAGACATAAACATTAGAACTCTGAATCGAGTACTTTTTGCGCACCTGTAGCTGCATGAAGGGTTATAGGGTGCCTTCGTAGATCTTCTAATCATAATTAAGGTAAACATAGGTTGTGATGGGGCACTATTGGAGTATTATGTGATCAAAATGGAAATTAAGAGCTAAAGACGTGGCTTTATAAAGTCATAATGGGGGAAGGGTGAGATTCTAATAGGGGTTTACTGATGGCACTGCAGAAAATTTTGATGTCATAATGGGATATTTGATGTCACAATAGGGACTTTGGAGGTCACAGTAGGGCATAGAGACAGCATAAAGAAATGCCATGATACCATAATGAGGACACTGAGATGATAACGAGGCCAATGTGAGATCATAATGGGGAATTGTGAAGTAACAGTGAAAAACATGCATCCTGTGGTATAGTGGTATCGGAATAGCGAGCTGTGATGTCACAGTGGAGTGTAGTTCTGTCACAAGTATGCATCTACTGTTATCAGTGGAGAACCGTGTTTTGACAAGGGTTTATGCTCATGCTGTAATGGATCATTATGATATCATGAGGGGGCATTCTGAAGACATATGGAGAACTATGATGTCACAATGGGGTGCTGTGATTCCACAATAGGATGTGTGAAGACACAATGAGGCATGATGATTCCACAATGGAATATTTTGATGCCATATTTAGTACAGTGATGTAATAATGTGCAACTATGTTGTCACAGTGGGGAAATGTGGTATCATAAAGGTTGATTGTGCTGTGCTAATGAGGGCACTGTGAGGTCATCATAGGGTAATTGTGATTTCACACTGGAAATGATGATGTAACAATGGGCCAAGCTAGTGTCACCACAGGGCACCTTGAGGTGAAAGTGAATCATTACCCGATGAAAAAGGGGAATTGTGATGGAATAATGGGGACTGTGATGTCACAATTGGCACTTGTGTCACTTTGGGCAGTTATGATGTCACAAAACAAAACTATACCATCCACAGAGAATTCTCTGGGCATAATGGGGAATTGCCAAGTCATGATCTGGTTATCATCAAGTCAACATAGGGCAGTGTGCTGTCACAATGGGGCACTGTAATGCCATAATGTGGAACTATGATGTCATAACATGTCACTGTGATGTCACAGTTAATAATTGTGATGTCATAAATGTTAATTGTGCTGTTATAATTAAGCAACATGTGCTCATAATTTTGGAGTAGTTTTGCTAAAATGGGGAATTGTGATTTTCCAGCTGGACATCATGAGGTAAAAATATGGCATTACTGGATGACAATACAAATTTGTGATATCATACTGGGTCACTGAGATGTTACAATGCTACTGGTGATATCACAGTGGGAAATTGTGATATCACAGTGGGCAATCATGATCTCTCAAAGGAAAATTTTAATGTCATACTGGGTGTTGCGAGGTCACAATAGAACACATGTCATAATAGTGCATTATGATGTCACAAAGGCATAGCATGATGCCAAAATGTGATACCATGATGTCATATCCATCATAGTGGTGTCACAATTGGCAATTGGGATATTGTAAGATAATTTATATATCATGATGAGAATCGTGCAATCTTAATTGTGAATTGTGATGTCACATTGGCAGTATACGAGGTCACAATAGGGTGTGATGATGTCACAGTAGGACATCGTGAAGTCACAGCAGGAGTAGTAAAAGAAAGGAAAGGAAGGAAAAGGAAGAAAATGTCAAACTTAGATCTGGTTTTGTGTGTGTAACTTGGATTAAAAGGAATAGATAAAAAAATTACAATTCTTCCAATATATTGAGACTGGAAAAGAGTTCTCAAATGCCTGAAAAACGAAATGTTACATTCAAGTGAAGGCATTTTTTAGCAGAAACAATTTGAAACATAAATCTTAGAACTCTGAATCCAGTACATTTTTGGGGCTTGGAACTGTATGAAGTGTAAAAGTGTGCCTTGGAAGATCTTCTAATCATAATTAAGGTAAACATAGGTTGTGATGGGGCCCTAAAGGAGCATTATGTGATCAAAATGGAAATTATAAGCTAGTGACGTCGCTTTATAAAGTCAGAATGGGGGAAGAGTGAGATCCTAATGGGGGTATCCTGATGGCACAGGAGACAATTGTGATGTCATGATGGGATATTTTATATCAAAATAGGGAATTTGGAGGTCACAGAGTGGCATAGAGACAGCATCATGTAATGGCATGGTACCATAATGAGGACACTGATATGGTAAGGATGGCAATGTGAGATCACCATGGGGAATTGTGAAGTAACAGTGAAAAGTGTCTCATCATTGGGTACAGTAGTGTCGCAATAGAGTTCCGTGATGTCACAGTGGAGTGTTGTTCTGTCACAATCATGCATCTGATCTTTTCACTGGAGAACTGTGATATCACTAGGGTTTATTGTGTTGGTGTAATGGATCATTATGATATCATGATGGGGATTTCTTAAGTCATATGGAGAACTATGATGTCACAATGGGGGGGGTGTGATACCACAATAGGATGTGTGAAGTCACAATAAGGCATGATGATGTCCAAATGGGATATTTTGAGGCCATATTTTGTACAGTGATGTCATAATATGCATCTATGTCGTCACAGTGGGGAAGTGTGGGATCATAAAGGTTGATTGTGCTGCTCTAATGAGGGCAATGTGTGGTCATAATAGGGTAATTGTGGTGTCACACTGGAAATGATGCTGTCAAAATGGGCCAAGTTATTGTCACCACAGTGCAACTCGAGGTGACGATGAATCATTATACTGTGAAACAAAAAGTAATTGTGATGCTATAATGGGGACTTTGATGTCATCAAGGGCACTTGTGTCACACTGGGTAATTATGAGCTCACAAGAGAAAACTGTAAAATCAATGCTGATTTGTCTGTTCATAATTGGGAATTGACAATTCCTGATGTGGGTATCATGATGTCAAAATAGGGCAGGGTGGTGTTACAATGGGGTATTGTAATGCCATCATGTGGAATTATGCTGTCATAACATGTCACTGTGATGTCACAAATCATAATTGGGATGTCATAAAGGTTAATTGTGCTGCTATAATTATAGAACAGGAGCTCATAATCAGGGAGTTGTTTTGCTATAATATGCTATTGTGATGTTCCCGCTGGGCATCATGAGGTAACAATATGGCATTCTAGGGTGACAATACAGAATTGTGGCATCATAGTGGGCCACTGTGATGTCACAATGGTCCTGGTGATATCACAGTGGGCAATTGTTATGTCACAGTGGGCAATCATAATGTCACAAAGGAAATTTTAATGTCATAATGTGAATTGCGTGGTTAAAACAGAACACATGTCACAATAGGGAATTATGATGACACAAATGCATAGCATGATGTTATAATGTGATACCATGATGTCATATCCATCATTGTGATGTCACAATTGTCAATTGTGATGTTATAAGATAGTTTAAATGTCATGATGAAAATTGTGAGATCTGAATTGTGAATTGTGATGTCAAATTGGCAGTATATGATGTCACAATAGGGGGTTATCATGTCACAGTAGGACATGGCGATGTCACAGCAGGAAAAGGAAAAGAAAGGAAGGAAAAAGAAAAAATATCAAACTGGTATCTGGTTTTTGTGTGTGTGAGCCTAGTATTTAAAGAAATAGATAAAAAATTTACAATTTTTCCACTATCTTGAGACTGGAAAAGATTTCTTAAATGCCTGAAAAAGCAAATGTTACATTGAAGTAAACTCATTTGTTAGCAGAAACAAATTGAAACATAAATTTACAACTCTGAATCCAGTACTTTTTGTGGGAGTGGAGCTGCATCACGGGTTATAGGGTGCCTTCGTAGATCTTCTAATCATAATTAACATAAACATAGGTTGTGATGTGGCACTATTGGAGCATTATGTGATCAAAATGTAAATTATGAGCTAATGATGTGGCTTTATAAATCACAACGTGGGAAGAGCGAGATCCTAATGGGGGTTTCCTGATGGCACTGCAGAGAAATTTGATGTCATAATGGGATATTTGATGTCACAATAGGGGCTTTGGAGGTCACAATGGGGCACAGGAACAGTATAAAGTATGCCATGATACCATAATGAGGACACTGAGATGATAACGAGGCCAATGTGAGATCATAATGGGGAATTGTGAAGTAACAGTGAAAAACATGAATCCTGGGGTACAGTGGTATCACAATAGGGAGCTGTGATGTCAAAGTGGAGTGTTGTTCTGTCACAAGGATGCATCTACTGTTATCACTGGAGAACTGGGTTTTGACAAGGGTTTATGGTCATGCTGTAATGGATGATTATGATATCATGATGGGGAATTCTGAAGTCATATGGAGAACTATGATGTCACAATGGAGTGCTGTGATTCAACAATAAGATATGTGAAGTCAGAAAGAGGCATTATGATTCCAATATGGAATATTTAATGCCATATTTGGTACAGGGATGTAATAATGTGCAACTATGTTGTCACAGTGGGGAATTTTGGTATCATAAAAGTTGATTGTGCTGCTCTCATGAGGGCAATATGAGGTCATAATAGGGTAATTGTGGTGTCACACTGGAAATGATACTGTCACAATGGGCCAATTTAGTGTCACCACAGTGGAACTTGAGGTGACAGTGAATCATTATACTGTGAAAAAAAGGAATTGTGATGCTATAATGGGGACTTTGATGTCCTCATGAGCACTTTTGTCTCACGGGGCAGTTATGATTTCACAAGAGAAAACTGTAACATGAATGCAGAATTGTCTGTTCGTAATGGGGAATTGACAATTCCTGATGTGTGTATTTTAATGTCAAAATAGGGCAGGGTGGTGTTACAATGGGGTATTGTAATGCCATAATGTGGAACTATGCTGTCATAACATGTCACTGTGATGTCAAATTGGGAATTTTGATGTCATAAAGGTTAATGGTGCTGCTATAATTATAGAACAGGAGCTCATAATCCGGGAGTTGTTTCGCTATAATATGCAACTGTGATGTTCCCACTGGGCTTCATGAGGTAACAGTATGGCACTCTTGGGTGACAATACAGAATTGTGATATCATAGTGGGGCACTGTGATGTAACAATGGTCCTGGTGATATCGCAGTGGGCAATTGTGATGTCACAGTGGGCAATCATGATGTCGCAAAGGAAATTTTAATGTCATAATGTGAATTGCGAGGTTAAAACAGAACACATGTCACAATAGGTCATTATCGTGACAAAAATGCATAGCAGGATGTTATAATGTGATACCATGATAACATATCCATCATTGTGATCTCAAAATTGTGAATTGTCATGTTGTAAGATAATTTAAATGTCATGATGAGAATTTTGAGATCTTAATTGTGAATTGTGATGTCACATTGGCAGTATACGAGGTCACAATAGGGTGTTATGATGTCACAGTAGGGCATGGTGATGTCACAGCAGGAGCAGTAAAACAAAGGAAAGGAAGGAAAAGGAAAAAATATCAAACTTACATCTGGTTTTCAAAATGGGATTTATGAGCTAGTGAGGTCACTTTATAATTTCAGAATGGGGGAAGATTGAGATCGTAATGGGGGTATCCTGATGGCACAGGAGAGAATTGTGATGTCATGATGGGATATTTTATATCACAATAGGGAATTTGGAGGTCAGAGTGGGGCATAGTGACAGCATAATGGAATGGCATGGTACCATAATGAGGACACTGATATGGTAACGAGGGAAATGTGAGATCACAATGGGGAATTGTGAAGTAACAGTGAAAAGTGTCTCATCATAGGGTACAGTGGTGTCACAATAGGGTGCTGTGATGTCACAGTGGAGTGTTGTTCTGTCACAATCATACATCTACTCTTTTCACTGGAGAACTGTGATATCAGTAGGGTTTATCATGATGTTGTAATGGATCATTATGATTTCATGATGGGGAATTCTTAAGTCATATTGAGAACTATGATGTCGCCATGTGGTGGTGTGATGCCACAATAGGATGTGTGAAGTCACAATAAGGCATGATGATGTCACAATGGGATATTTTGAGGCCAAATTTGGTACAGCGATGTCATAATATGCATCTATGTCATCACAGTGGGGAATTGTGGTATCATAAATGTTGATTATGCTGCTCTAATGAGGGCAATGTGAGGTCATAATAGGGTAACTGTGGTGTCACACTGGAAATGATGCTGTCACAATGGGCCAAATTATTGTCACCACAGTGTAACTTCAGGTGACAGTGAATCATTATACTGTGAAAAAAAAGGAATTGTGATGCTATAATGGGGACTTTGATGTCATCCTGGGCACTTGTGTCACACTGGGAAATAATGAGGTCACAAGAGAAAACGGTAACATCAATGGAGAATAGTGTGTTCATAATGGGGAATTGACAATTCCTGATGTGGGTATCATGATGTCAAAATATGGCAGGGTGGTTTTACATTGGGGTATTTTAATGCCATAATGTGGAACTATGCTGTCATAATATGTCACTGTGATGTCACAATTGGGAATTGTGATGTCATAAAGGTTAATTGTGCTGCTATAATTATAGAACAAGAGCTCATAATCAGGGAGTTTTTTCGCTATAATATGCAATTGTGATGTTCCCACTGGGCATCATGTGGTATTAATAAGGCATTCTTGTGTGAAATACAGAATTGTGATATCGTAGTGGGGCACTGTGATGTCACAATGGTCTTGGTGATATCACAGTGGGCAATTGTGATGTCACAGTGGGCAATCATGATGTGGCAAATTAAATTTTAATGTCATAATACGAATTGCGAGGTTAAAACAGAACACATGTCACAATAGGGCATTATGATGACACAAATGCATAGCATGATGTTATAATGTGATACCATGATATCATATCCATCATTGTGATGTCATACTTGTCAATTGTGATATTGAAAGATAATCTAAATGTCATGATGAGAATTGTGAGATCTGCATTTTGAATTGTGATGTCACATTGGCAGTATATGATGTCACAATAGGGCGTTATCATGTCACAGTAGGACATGGCGATGTCACAGCAGGAAAAGGAAAATCAAGGATGGAGAAGGAAAGAAATATCAAACTGGCATCTGGTTTTTTGTGTGAGTGAGCCTAGTATTAAAAGAAATAGATTTAAAAAATTACAACTTTTCCACTATCTTGAGACTGGAAAATATTTCTTAAATGTCTGAAACAGCAAATGTTACATTCAAGTAAACTCATTTGTTAGCAGAAACAAATTGAAACATAAATCTTAGAACTCTGAATCCAGTAATTTTTGGGGGCCTGGAGCTGCATGAAAGATTATAGGGTGCCTTCGTAGATCTTCTAATCATAATTAAGGTAAACATACGTTGTGATCGGGCACTATTGGAGCATTATGTGATCAAAATGGAAATTATGAGCTAATGATGTGGCTTTATAAAGTCAGAATGGGGGAAGAGTGAGATCCTAATGGGGGTTTCCTGATGGCACTGCAGAGAATTTTGATGTCATAATGGGATACGTGATGTCACAATAGGGAGATTGGAGGTCACAGTGCGGCATAGTGACACCATAAAGGAATGCCCTGATACCATAATGAGGACACTGAGACAATAATGAGGCCAATGTGAGATCATAAAGGGGAATTGTGAAGTAACAGTGAAAAACATGCATCCTGTGGTACAGTGGTATCACAATAGGGAGCTGTGATGTCACAGTGGAGTGTTGTTCTGTCACAAGGATGCATCTACTGTTATCACTGAGAACTGTGTTTTGACAAGGTTTTATGGTCATGCTCTAATGGATGATTACTATATCATGATGGGGAATTCTGAAGTCATATGGGAACTATGATGTCACAATGGGGTGCTGTGATTCCACAGTAGGATGTGTGAAGTCACAATGAGGCATGATGATTCCACAGTGGAATATTTTGATGCCATATTTGGTACAGTGATGTAATAATGTGCAACTTTGTTGTCACAGTTCGGAATTGTGGTATCATAAACGTTGATTGTGCTGCTCTAATGAGGGCACTGTGAGGTCATAATAGGGTAATTGTAATGTGACACCGGAAATGATGATGTCACAATGGGCCAAGCTGGTGTCACCACAGGGCACCTTGAGGTGAAAGTGAATCACTACCCTGTGAAAACAGGAAATTGTGATGGAATAATGGGGACTGTGATGTCACAATGGGCACTTGTGTCATTTTGGGCAGTTATGATGCCACAAAAGAAAACTGTAACATCCATAGAGCATTCTCTGCTCATAATTGGGAATTGACAAGTCATGATGAGGGTATCATCAAGTCAACATAGGGCAGTGTGCTGTCACAAGGGGGTACTGTAATGCCATAATGTGGAACTATGATGTCATGACTTCACTGTGATGTCACAGTTGAGAATTTTGATGTCATAAATGTTAATTGTGCTGTTATAAGTAGGCACCATGTGCTCATAATTTAGGAGTAGTTTTGCTAAAACAGGGAATTGTGATGTTACAACTGGGCATCATGAGGTAACAATATGGCATTATTGGGTGACAATACAATACAACATTGTGATATCATACTGGGTCACTGTGATGTTACAGTTGTACTGGTTATATCACAGTGGGCAATTGAGATATCACAATGTGCAATCTTGCTATCTCAAAGGAAAATTGTAATGTCATACTGGGAGTTGCGAGGTCACAATGGAACACATGTGATAATAGTGCATTATGATGGCACAAAGGCATAGCATGATGCCAAAATGTGATACCATGGTGTCATATCCATCATTGTGGTGTCAGAATTGGTAACTGTGATATTGTAAGATAATTTAAATGTCATGATGAGAATTGTGAGATCTTAATTGTGAATTTTGATGTCGCACTGGCAGTATATGAGGTCACAATAGGGTGTTATAATGTCACAGTAGGACATGGTGATGTCACAGCAGGAGTAGTAAAAGAAAGGAAAGGAAGGAAAAGGCAAAAATATCAAACTTACATCTGGTTTTGTGTGTGTAACCTAGTATTAAAAGAAATAGATAAAAAAATTACAATTCTTCCAATATATTGAGACTGGAAAAGAGTTCTCAAATGCCTGAAAAATCAAATGTTACATTCAAGTGAAGGCATTTTTTAGCGGATAAGTTTGAAACATAAATCTTAGAACTCTGAATGCAGTACTGTTTTGGGGCTTGGAGCTGTATCAAGTGTAGAAGTGTGCCATGGAAGATCTTCTAATCATAATTAATGTAATCATAAGTTGTGATGGGGCCCTAATGGAGCCTTATGTCATCAGAATGAAAATTATGAGCCAGTGATGTCGCTTTATAAAGTCAGAAAGGGGGAAGAGTGAGATCCTAATGGGGGTATCCTGATGGCACAGGAGAGAATTGTGATGTCATGATGGGATATTTTATATCACAATAGGGAATTTGGAGGTCACAGTGGGGCATAATGACAGCATAAAGGAATGGCATGGTACCATAATGAGGACACTGATATGGTAACTAGGGCAATGTGAGATCACCATGAGGTATTGTGAAGTAACAGTGAAAAGTGTCTCATCATGGGGTACAGTGGTTTCACAATAGCGTGCTGTGATGTCACAGTGGAGTGTTGTTCTGTCACAATCATGCATCTACTCTTTCAGTGGAGAACTGTGATATCACTAAGGCTTATTGTGATGGTGTAATGGATCATTATGATAACATGATGGGGAATTCTTAAGTCATATGGAGAACTATGATGTCGCACTGGGGTGTTGTGATAACACAATAGGATGTGTGAAGTCACAATAAGGCATGATGATGTCACAATGGGATATTTTGAGGCCATGTTTGGTACAGTGATGTCATAATATGCATCTATGTCATCACCGTGGGGAATTGTGGTATCATAAACGTTGATTTTGTGGCTCTAATGAGGGCAATGTGAGGTCATAATAGCATAATTGTGGTGCCAAACCGGAAATGATGCTGTCACAATGGGCCAAGTTAGTGTCACCACAGTGCAACTTGAGGTGAGAGTGAATCATTATACTGTGAAAAAAAAGGAATTGTCATACTATAATGGGGACTTTGATGTCATCATGGGCACTTGTGTCACACTGGGAAGTAATGAGGTCACAAGAGAAAACTGTAACTTCAATGCAGAATTATCTCTTCATAATTGGGAGTTGACAATTACTGATGTGGGTATCATGATGCCAAAATAGGGCAGGGTGGTGTTACAATGGGGTATTGTAATACCATAATGTGGAACTGTGCTGTCATAACATGTCATTGTAATGTCACAATTGGGTATTGTGATGTCATAAAGGTTAATTTTGCTGCTATAATTAAGGAACAGGAGCTGATAATCATTGAGTTGTTTCGCTATAATATGTAATTGTTATGTTCCCACTGGGCATCATGTGATAACAATATGGCATTCTTGGGTGACAATACAGAATTGTGATATCATAGTGGGGCATTGTGACATCACAATTGTACTGGTGATATCACAGTGGGCAGTTGTGTTATCACAGTGGGCAATCGGGATATATCAAAGGAAAATTATAATGTCATAGTGGGAGTTGAGAGGTCACAATACAACACATGTCATAATAGTGCATTATTATGTCACAAAGGAATAGCATGATGCCAAAATGTGATACCATGATGTCATATCCATCATTGAGGTGTTACAATTGGCAATTGTGATATTGTAAGATAATTTAAATATCACGATGAGAATGGTGAGATCTTAATTGTGAATTGTAATGTCACATTGACAGTATATGCGATCACAATAGGGCGTTATCATGTCACAGTAGGATATGGCGATGTCACAGCAGGAAAAGGAAAAGAAAGGAAGGAAAAGGAAAGAAATATGAAACTGGCATCTGGATTTTTGTGTGTGTGACCCTAGTATTAAAAGAAATGGATAAAAAAAATTGCAATTTTTCCACTATATTGAGACTAGAAAAGATTTCTTAAATGCCTGAAAAAGCAAATGTTACATTTAAGTAAACTCGTTTGTTAGCAGAAACAAATTGAAACATAAAACCTAGAACTCTGAATCCAGTACTTTTTGTGGGCCTGGAGCTGCATGAAGGGTAATAGGGTCCCTTCGTAGATCTTCTAATCATAATTAAGGCAAACATAGGTGGGGATGGGGCACTATAGGAGCATTATGTGATCAAAATGGAAATTATGAGCTAATGATGTGGCCTTATAAAGTCAAAATGGGGGAAGAGTGAGATCCTAATGGGGGTTTCCTGATGGCACTGCAGAGAATTTTGATGTCATAATGGGATATTTGATGTCACAATAGGGACATTGGAGGTCACAGTAGGGCATAGTGACAGCATAATTGAATGCCATGATACCATAATGAGGACACTGAGATGATAACGAGGCCAATGTGAAAACATAATGGGGAATTGTGAAGTAACAGTGAAAAACATGCATCCTGGGGTACAGTGGTATCACAATAGGGAGCTGTGATGTCACAGTGGAGTGTTGTTCTGTCACAAGGATGCATCTGCTGTTATCACTGGAGAACTGTGTTTTGACAAGGGTTTATGGTCATGCTGTAATGAATGATTATGATATCATGATGGGGAATTCTGAAGTCATATATAGAACTATGATGTCACAATGGGGTGCTGTAATTCCACAATACGATGTGTGAAATCACAATGAGGCATGATGATTCCACAATGGAATATTTTGATGCCATATTTGGTACAGTGATGTAATAATGTGCAACTATGTTGTCACACTGGGGAACTGTGGTGTCATAAACGTTGGTTTTGTTGCTCTAATGCGGGCACTGTGAAGTCATAATAGGATAATTGTGATGTGACACCGGAAATGATGATGTCACAATGGGCCAAGCTAGTGTCACCATAGGGAACCTTGAGGTGAAAGTGAATCATTACTCTGTGAGAAAGGGGAATTGTGATGGAATAATGGGGACTATGATGGCACAATGGGCAATTGTGTCAATTTGGGCAGTTAAGATGTTCGAAAAGAAAACTGTAACATCCATAGAGATTTCTCTGGTCATAATGGGGAATTGACAAGTCATGATGAGGGTATTATCAAGTCAAGATAGGGCAGTGTGCTGTCAAAACGGGGTACTGTAATGCCATAATGTGGAACTATGATGTCATATAATGTCACTGTGATGTCACAGTTGGGAATTGTGACGTCATAAAGGTGAACTGTGCTGTTATAATTTGGCAACATGTGCTCCTAATTTAGGAGAAGTTTTGCTAAAATAGGGAATTGTGATGTTCCAACTGGGCATCATGAGGTAACAATATGGCATTATTTGGTGACAATACAACATTGGGATATCATATTGTGTCACTGGGATGTTACAATTGTACTGGTGATATCACAGTGGGCAATTGTGATATCACAGTGGGCAATCATGATATCTCAAAGGAAAATTGTAATGTCATACTGGCAGTTGTGAGGTCACAATAGAACACATGTCATAATAGTGCATTATGACGTCACAAAGGCATAGCGTCATGCCAAAATGTGATACCATCATATCATATCCATCATTGTGCTGTCACAATTGGAAATTGTGATATTGTAAGATAATTTAAATGTCATGATGAGAATTGTGAGATCTTAATTGTGAATTGTGATGTCACATTGGCAGTATACGAGGTCACAATAGGGTGTTATGATGTCACCGTAGGACATGGTGATGTCACAGCAGGAGTAGTAAAAGAAAGGAAAGGAAGGAAAAGGGCAAAAATATCAAACTTACATCTGGTTTTGTGTGTGTAACCTACTATTAAAGAATTAGATGAAAAAATTACAATTCTTCCAATATATTGAGACTGGAAAAGAGTTCTCAAATGCCAGAAAAAGCAAATGTTACATTCAAGTAAAGGCATTTTTTAGCAGCAACAATTTGAAACATAAATCTTAGAACTCTGAATCCAGTACTTTTTTGGGGTTTGTACCTCTTTGAAGTGTAGAAGGGTGCCTTGGAAGATATTCTAATCATAATTAAGGTAAACATAGGTTGTGATGGGGCCTTAATGGAGCATTATGTGATCAAAATGGAAATTATGAGCTAGTGATGTCACTTTATCAATTCAGAATGGGGGAAGAGTGTGATCCTAATGGGGGCACCCTGATGGCACAGGAGAGAATTGTGATGTCATGATGGGATACTTTATATCACAATAGGTAATTTGGAGGTCACAGTGTGGCATAGTGACAGCATGAAGGAATGGCACGGTACCATAATGAGGACACTTATATGGTAACGAGGGCAATGTGAGATCACCATGGGGAATTGTGAAGTAACAGTGCAAAGTGTCTCATCATGGTGTACAGTGGTGTCAAAAGAGTGTGCTCTGATATCACAGTGGAGTGTAGTTCTGTCACAATCATGCATCTACTCTTTTCACTGGAGATCTGTGATATCACTAGGGGTTATTGTGATGTTTTAATGGATCATTATGACATCATGATGGGGAAATCTTAAGTCATATGGAGAACTGTGATGTCGCAATGGGGTGGTGTGATACCACAATAGGATGTGTGAAGTCAGAATAAGGAATGATGATGTCACATTGGGATATTTTGAGGCCATATTTGGTACAGTGATGTCATAATATGCATCTATGTCGTCACAGAGGGGAATTGTGGTATCATAAACGTTGGTTGTGCTGCTCTAATAAGGGAAATGTTAGGTCATAATCGGGTAATTTTGGTGTCACACTGGAAATCATGCTGTCACAATGCACCAAGTTAGTGTCACCACATTGCAACTTGAGGTGACAGTGAATCATTATACTGTGAAAAAGAAAGGAATTGTGATGCTATAATGGGGACTTTGATGTCATCATGGGCACTTGTGTCACACTGTGCCGTTATGAGGTCACAAGAGAAAACTGTAACATCAATGCAGAATTGTCTGTTCATAATGGGGACTTGACAATTCCTGCTGTGGGTATCATGATGTCACAATAGGGCAGGGTGGTGTTACAATGGGGTATTGTAATGCCATAATGTAGAACTATGCTGTCATAATATGTCATTGTGATGTCACAATTGGGAATTCTGATGACATAAAGGTTAATTGTGCTGCTATCATTATAGAACAGGAGCTCATAATCAGGGAGTTGTTTCACTATAATATGCAATTGTGATGTTCCCCCTTGGCCTCATAAGGTAACAATATGGCATTCTTGTGCGACAATACAGAATTGTGATATCATAGTGGGGCACTGTGATGTCACAATGGTCCTGGTGATATCACAGTGGGCAATTGTGATGTCACAGTGGGCAATCATGATTTCACAAAGGAAATTTTAATGTCATAATGTGAATTGCGAGGTTAAAACAGAACACATGTCACAATAGGGCATTATGATGACACAAATGCATAGCATGATGTTATAAGGTGATACCATGATGTCATATCCATCGTTGTGATGTCACAATTGTCAATTGTGATGTTGTAAGATAATTTAAATGTCATGATGAGAATTGTGAAATCTGAATTGTGAATTGTGATGTCACATAGGCAGTATACGAGGTCACAATAGGGCGTTATCATGTCACTGTTGGACATGTTGATGTCACAGCAGGAAAAGGAAAAGAAAGGAAGGAAAAGGAAAGAAATATCAAACTGGCATCTGGATTTTTGTGAGTGAGCCTAGTATTAAAAGAAATAGATTAAAAAAATTACAATTTTTCCACTATCTTGAGACTGGAACAGATTTCTTAAATGCCTGAAAAATCAAATGTTACATTCAAGTAAACTCATTTGTTAGCAGAAACAAATTGAAACATAAATCTTAGAACTCTGAATCCAGTAATGTTTGTGGGCCTAGAGCTGCATGAAGGATTATAGGGTGCCTTCGTAAATATTCTAATCATAATTAAGGTAAACTTAGGTGGTGATGGGGCACTATTGGAGCATTATGTGATCAAAATGGAAATTATGAGCTAATGATGTGGCTTTATAAAGTCAGAATGGGGGAAGAGTGAGACCCTAATGGGGGTTTCCTGATGGCACTGCAGAGAATTTTGATGTCATAATGGGATACTTGATGTCACAATAGGGACTTTGGAGGTAACAGTTGGGCATAGTGACAGCATAAAGTAATACCATTATACCATAATGAGGACAGTGAGATGTTAACGAGACCCATGTGAGATCATAAAGGGGAATTGTGAAGTAAAAGTGAAAAACATGCATCCTGGGGTACAGTGTTATCACAATAGGGAGCTGTGATGTCACAGTGGAGTGTTTTTCTTTCACAAGGAGGCATCTACGGTTATCACAGGAGAACTGTGTTTTGACAAGGGCTTATGGGCATGTTGTAATGGATGATTATGGTATCATGATGGGGAATTCTGCAGTGATATGGAGAACTATGATGTCACAATGGGGGGCTGTGATTCCAAAATAGGATGTGTGAAGTCACAATGAGGCATGATGATTCCACAATGGAATATTTTGATGCCATATTTGGTACAGTGATGTAATAATGTGCAACTATGTTGTCAGAGTGAGGAATTGTGGTATCATAAATGTTGATTGTGCTGCTCTAATGAGCTAACTGTGAGGTCATAATAGGGTAATTGTAATGTCACACCGGAAATGATGATGTCACAATGGGCCAAGCTGGTGTCACCAGAGGGCAGCTTGATGTGAAAGTGAATCACTACCCTGTGAAAAAGCGAAATTGTGATGGAATAATGGGGACTGTGATGTCACAATGGGCACTTGTGTCAATTTGGGCAGTTATGATGCCACAAAAGAAAACTGTAACATCCATAGAGATTTCTCTGGTCATAATTGGGAATTGACAAGTCATGATGAGGGTATCATCAAGTCAACATAGGGCAGTGTGCTGGCACAACGGGGTACTGTAATGCCATAAGGTGAAACTATGATGTCAGAACATGTCACTGTGATATCACATTTGGGAATTGTGATGTCATAAAGGTTAACTGTGCTGTTATAATTAGGCAACATGTGCTCATAATTTAGGCGTAGTGTTGCCAAAATAGGGAATTGTGATGTTCCAACTGGGCATCATGAAGTAACAATATGGCATTATTGGGTGACAATACAACGTTGTGATATGATACTGGGTTACTGTGATGTTACAATTGTACTGGTGATATCACAGGGGGCAATTGTGATATCACAGTGGGCATTCATGATATCTGAAAGGAAAATTGCAATGTCATACTGGGAGTTGCGAGGTCACAATAGAACACATGTCATAATAGTGCATTATGATGTCACAAAAGAAAACTGTAACATCAATGAGGAATTGTCTGGTCATAATGGGGAAGTGACAAGTCACGAAGAGGACCTCATGATGTCAAAATAGTGCAAAATTGGTCATTGCAATGCCATAATGTGGAACTGTGATTTCATAGCAGGTCACTGTGATGTTGCAATTGGGAATTGTGATGTCATAAAGGTTAATTGTGCTGCTATAATTAGGCAACATGTTCTCATCATTGGGGAGTTGTTTTGCTATCATGGGGAATGGTGATGTTCCAACTGGGCATCATGAGTTCACAAAATGGAACTTGAGGTTGACAATACAATATTGTGATATCTTAGTCCTGATGATATCACAGTGGGCAATTGTGATGTCACAGTTGGCAATCATGAGGTCACAAGGAAAATTGTAATTTCATAATGGGAGTTGCGAGTTCACAAGTGAACACATGTCACAATAGGGCATTATGATGTCACAAAGGCATAGCATGATGCTATAATGTGATACCATGATGCCATGTCCATCATTGTGGTGTCACAATTGGTAATTGTGATGTAAGATAATTTAAACGTCATGATGAGAATTGTGAGATCTTAACTGTGAATTGTGATGTCAAATTGGCATTATGCGAGGTCACAATTTGGTGTTACTGTGTCACAGTAGGACATGGTGATGTCACAGCAGATATAGGAAAAGAAAGGAAAGGAAGTAAAGCGAAATATATCAAAGTGGTATCTGGTTTTATGTGTGTGTCAACCTAGTATTAAAAGAAATAGATAAAAATATTCCAATTCTCCCATGATCTTGAGACTGGAAAAGAGTTCTTATGTGCCTGAAAAAGCAAATGTTACATTCAAGTGAATGTATTTGTTAGCAGACACAGGTTGAACCATAAATCTTTGAACTCTGAATCCAGTCCTTTTTTTTTGCTGGCAGCTGTATGAAGTGTAGTAGGGTGCCCTCAAAGATCTTCTATTCATAATTAAGGTAAACATCATTTGTGATGGGGCCCTAATGGAGCATTATGTGATCCAAATGGAACTTATGAGCTAATGATGTGTCTTTATAAAGTCAGAATATGGGTAGTTTGAGATCCTAATGGGGGAATCCTGATAGCAGAGCAGAGAATTATGATGTCATAATGGGGTATTTGATATCACAATAGGGAATTTGAAGGTCACAGTGGCACAGCATGATAGCATAAAGGAAAGGCACGGTACCATAATGGGGACATTGAGATGATAACAAGGGAAATGTGAGATCATAATGGGGAATTGTGAAGAAACAGTAAAAAGTATGTCATCATGGGGTGCAGTGGTGTCACAATAGGGTGCTGTGATGTTACAGGGGAGAGTTGTTCAGTCACAATGGTGCATCCAGTGTTATCACTGGAGAACTGTGATGTCACAAGTGTGTATTTTGATGCTGTAATGGATGAATATGATATCATGATGGGGAATTCTACAGACAAATGGAGGACTATGATGTCACAGTGGAGGTTGTGATACCAAAATAGGATGTGTGAATTCAAAATAAGGCATGATGTTGTCAAAAAGGGATATTTTGATGCCATATTTGGTACAGTGATTTCATAAAGTGCAACTATGTTGTCACAGTGGGAAATTGTAGTATCATAAAGGTTGATTGTGCTGCACTAATGAGGGCAATGTGAGCACTTAATAGGGTAATTTTGGTGTCACAGTGGAAATGATGATGTCACAATGGGGCAAGCTAATGTCACCATAAGGCACCTTGATGTGACAGTGAAGCATTACCCTGTGAAAAAAATGAATTGTGACGCTATAATGGGGCCTCTGATGTCATCATGGGCACTTGTGTCACGCTGGGAGGTTATAATGTCACAAAAGAAAACAGTAATATCAATGAGGAATTCTCTGGTCATAATGGAGTATTGACAAGTCACGAAGAGGACATCATGATGTCAAAATAGAGCCGGGTGGTGTCACAATGGGGCATTGCAATGCCATAATGTGGAACTATGATGTCATAACAGGTCACTGTGATGTTGCAATTGGGAATTGTGATGTCATAAAGGATAATTGTGCTGCTATAATTAGGCAACATGAGCTCATCATTGGGGAGATGTTTTGCTATCATGGGGAATGGTGATGTTCCAACTGGGCATCATGAGTTCACAAATGGCACTGTAGGGTGACAATACAACATTGTGATAGCTTAGTGGGGCACTGTGGTGTCACAATGGTCCTGGTGATATCACAGTGGCCAATTGTGATGTCACCATGGGAAATTGTAAAGTCAAAAGGAGAGTTATGAAGTCACGATAGAACACATGTCACAATAGGGCATTATAATGTCAGAAAGGCCTAGCATGATGCTATAATGTGATATCGTGTGTCATATCCATCATTATGGTGTCAACAATTGGCAATTGTGATGTTGTAAAATAATTTAAATGTCATGATGAGAATTGTGAGATCTTTATTGTGAGTTGTGATGTCACATTGGCAGTATATGAGGTCACAATAGGGCGTTATGACGTCACCTTTGGACATAGTGAGGTCACAGCAGGAACAGGAAAAGAAAGGAAGGAAGGAAAAGGAAAGAAATATCAAACTGGCATCTGGTTTTGTGTGTGCGTGAACCATGTATTAAAAGACATAGACCAAAATATTACAAGTCTTCCAATATCTTGAGACTGGAAAAGAGTTCTTAAACGCCTGGAAAAGCCAATGTTACATTCAAGTGAAGGTATTTGTTAGCAGAAACAAGCTGAAATATAAAACTTAGAACTCTCAATCCAGTACTTTTTCTGGGCCTGGAGCTGTATGAAGTGTAGCAGGGCCCCTTCAAAGAGCTTCTAATCATAATTAAGGTAAATATAGGTTGTGATGTGGCACTAATGGAGCACTATCTGATCAAAATGGAAATTATGAAATAATGATGTGGCTTTATAAAGTCAGAATGGGGGAAGAGTGAGATCCTAATGGGGGTATTCTGATGGCACAGCAGAGAACGGTGATGTCATAATGGGATTTTTGATATCACAATAGGGAATTTGGAGGTCACAGTGGAGCATAGAGACTGCATAAATGAATGGCATGATAGCATGATGAGCACACTGAGACGATAACGAGGGAAATGTGAGAACATAATGGGGAATTGGAAGTAAACGTGAAAAGTATGTCCGCATGGGGTACAGTGGTATCACAAAAGGACGCTGTGATGTCACAGTGGAGTGTTGTTGTGCCACAATGATGCATCTACTGTTATCACTGAAGAAATGTAATGTCACATGGGTTAATTGTGATTCTGTAATGGATGATTATGATATCACGATGGGGAATTCTGAAGTCATATGGATCACTATGATGTCACAACGTGGTATTATGATAACACAATAGGATGTGTGAAGTCACCATAAGGCATGATGATGTCACAATGGGGTATTTTGATGCCATATTTCGAACAGTGATGTCATAATGTGCAACTATGTTGTCACAGTGGGTTATTGTAGTAACATAAATGTTGATTGTGCTGCTCTAGTGAGGACAATGTGAGGTCATAATAGGGAAATTGTGGTGTCACACTGGAAATGATGATGTCACAGTGGGCCAAGCTAGTGTCACCACAACTTGATGTGACAGTGAAGCATTACCCTGTGAAAAAGGGGAATTTTGATGCTATAATGGGGACTCTGATGTCATCAAGTGTACTTGTGCCACACCGGGAGCTTATCATGTCACAAAAGAAAACTGTAACATCAATGGGGAATTATCTGATCATAATGGGGAATTCACAATTCACGAGAAGGGCATCATCATGTCAAAATATGGCACCGTGGTGTCACCATTGGGTATTGTAATGCCATAATGTAGAACTATGATGTCATAACATGTCACTGTGATGTTGCAATTGGGAATTTTGATGTTAAAAATGTTAACTATGCTGCTATAAATAGGCAACATGAGGTCATAATTTGGGAGTTGATTGGATATCATGAGGAATGGTGATTTTCCATTTGGGCAGCATGAGGTCACAATATGGCATAATTGGGTGACCATACAACATTTTGATATCATGGTGGGGCACTGTGATGTCACAATGGTCCTGGTGATAAAACAGTGTGCAATTGTGATGTCACAGTGGTCAATCATAAGTTCACAAAGGAAAATTGTAATGTCATAAGGGGAGCTGCGAGGTCACAAGTGAACACATGTCACAATGGGGAATTATGATGTCACAAAGGCATACCATGATGCTATAATGTGATACCATGATGTCATGTCCATCATTGTGGTGTCACAATTGGTAAGTGTGATGTTGTAAGACAATTTAAATGTCATGATGAGAATTGTGAGATCTTATTTGTGAATTGTGATGTCAAATTTGCAGTATGTGATGTCACAATTGGGCTTTATTGTGTCACAGTAAGACATGGTGATGTCACAGCAGATATAAGAAAAGAAAGTAATGGAAGGAAAAGGAAAGATATCAAACTGGTATCTGGTTTCCTGTGTGTGTGAACGTAGTATTAAAAGAAATAGATAAAAAAATTCCAATTCTCCCATGATCTTGAGACTGGAAAAGAGTTCTTAAATGCCTGAAAATGGAAATGTTACATTCAAGTGAAGGCATTTGTTAGCAGACACAAGTTGAAACATAAACCTTAGAACTGTGAATCCAGTCTTTTTTTGGCCGGCAGCTGAATGAAGTGTAGTAGGGTGCCCTCGAAGACCTTGTATTCATAATTAAGGTAAACATCGTTTGTGATGGGGCCCTAATGGAGCATTATATGATGAAAATGGAACTTATGAGCTAATGATGTGGCTTTATACAGTCAGAATGTGGGAAGTGTGAGATCCTAATGGGGGTATCCTGATGGCAGAGCCGAGAATTGTGATGTCATAATGGGATATTTGATATCACAATAGGGAATTTGAAGGTCAGAGTGGCACATCATGATAGCATAAAGGAATGGCACGGTACCATAATGGGGACACTGAGATAATAACCAGGGCAATGTGAGATCATAATGGGGAATTCTGAAGTAACAGTAAAAAGTATGTCATCATGGGGTGCAGTGGAGTCAAGATAGGGTACTGTGATATCACAGTGGAGAGTTGTTCTGTCACATGGTGGATGCCTTGTTATCACTGGCGACCTTTGATGTCACAAGGGTTTATTTTGTTGCTGTAATGGATGATTATGTTATCATGATGGGGAATTCTGCAGTCATATGGAGAACTATGGTGTCACAATGAAATGTTGTGATACCAAAATAGGATGTGTGAATTCAAAATAATGCATGATGATGTCACAGTGGGATATTTTGATGCCATATTTGGTACAGTGATGTTATAATGTGCAACTATGTTGTCACAGTGGGAAATTGTAGTATCATAAATGTTGATTGTGCTGCACTAATGAGGGCAATGTGAGGACTTAATAGGGTAATTGTGGTGTCTCAGTGGAAATGATGATGTCACTATGGGGCAAGCTAATGTCAACACAAGGCACCTTGATGTGACAGTGAAGCATTACCCTGTGAAAAAAAGGAATTGTGACGCTATAATGGGGACTGTAATGTCATCATGGGCACTTGTGTCACACTGGGAGGATATGATGTCACAAAAGAAAACTGTAACATCAATGAGGTATAGTCTGGTCATAATGGGGTATTGACAAGTCACGAAGAGGACATCAGGATGTGAAAATAGGGCGGGGTGGTGTCACAGTGGCGCATTGCTAGGCCATAAACTGGAACTATGATGTCATAAGAGGTCACTGTGATGTTGCAATTGGGAATTGTGATGTCATAAAGGTTAATTGTGCTGCTATAATTGGGCAACATGAGCTCATCATTGGGGAGTTGTTTTGGTATCATGGGGAATGGTGATGTTCCAACTGGGCATCATGAGTTCACAAAATGGCACTGTAGGGTGACAATACAACATTGTGATATCTTAGTGGGG